>JAQNDB010007940.1:0-11444 GCA_029204045.2 Tillandsia leiboldiana | reverse complement strand
AAGATTTTGCCTGTGATTTGTTGGTTCATACCCAGCTCGAGATTTGATGTATGCTGGGTATGGATTGGTTATACCAGTATTATGATACATTGATTATAGAGAGAGGACAGTGACCCTTCGGGAGCCGGGTCAGTAGGAGTATGTCTTTAGAGAATTCCAGAGCACCTTGTTTGTAGCGACCATATCTTCTGCCAGAGCACGATGGATGTTGAGTCGTGGTTGTATCGCTTTGCTAGCGACTGTAGAGGAGTGCCTGCGGCAGCACCGGGACTAAAGGATACCTTATCGCCCGTAAGATCCCGGGGTGTGAGTCCACTTGAACTGGTATGATGCCGTCGGTTAGAGAGATTGAGATTGAGATTGCGATTGACGTGGTTTTGGAAACCGTGCCAACTTCGGCGCACCTCATTGAGTATCACCCGTGAGACTGAGAGAGCTGATAGCGCAGTTGCGGGATCTGATGGATCGAGAGGTCTGTGTGACCCATGTTAAGGATTTTAGTTTTGGCGTATTTCGTGAAAGTGTTTAAGTCTTGAAGATTGAAGATGAAGAAGCTTGGATCATATACCTCAATCTCAAGAAAGAAGAATTCAAAAGGATCAGGTAAGTTTAACTAAACAATACTGGTGATCTGAATACTTCTTATAATGTAGAAACACTTGGATGGATTTTTATTCGCATAAAAATCAAAAACTGGACATGGTATATGTTCAGGATCCGGAACAAGGGACTACAGTCCGGACCCCGAACGTGGTTGGTTCATGCACAAATCCAGTCCTGAACATCCCTGTTTCGTTCCGGACCCCGAACGTGGATTTTGCTGAAATCGCATGAACAGTCCGGACCGTAGGATTTCGTCCGGACCCCGAACCTTGTTTTTTCAGGAATTCTCTGAAAAACAACGACAGTCCTGAACGAGCCTAATCCAGTCCGGACCGTCGTGCGGGAAAAATTCTGTTACAATCAGTTTTTGATTCTTATCCTCTTCCAATGGTTTCTAACCTATAAGTAAACCCTAATTTATCTTTAGGGTAATCCACGATAAGTTTTTACTCCGGGAAATGACGGAAAAAATTAACGGAGAAAAAGTTATAAGATCCACATATAGAGAAGAAAGGAAATAACTAGATTTAATTCTATGTTTCTTCATCTATATTAATTAATTTGATTCTAGGTTTTCATACTCAGATTTTGAGTAGAATCAAATTAATGAATACTTAGATGGTATTTCCGATCTATCTTTGATCTAAGTATTCGGCGGATCATCACCACCAACAAAACAACGATTTTCCCAAAATCGGCGCGTGGATTCGCGTGGCCTTGTGGATTCAAG
Organism: Tillandsia leiboldiana; assembly: GCA_029204045.2. Lineage (NCBI taxonomy): Eukaryota > Viridiplantae > Streptophyta > Magnoliopsida > Poales > Bromeliaceae > Tillandsia > Tillandsia leiboldiana. Next base: position 10,111 of record JAQNDB010007940.1, on the reverse strand, counting down.
GTGCTACCGCTCTCGTGGATTCGGAGCGAGGTACGTTCGTGTGATCGAGTGTACTACTGGTGGAGACCGTGGATTCGGTCAGACGTCGTGGACTCGACGTTGGACGCCGTGGATTCGGCGTTGGACGCAAATCGTGGATTCGAGGCGCGTTGCGGAGCGAGCGGAGAAGATCAACTAGGAGCGTATGGAAAAAGGATGAGTCGTCTGTGAGTGCGTTATATCACCTTTGTACGTGTTTAATCTTAGTTGATTTCACCGTGTTATCGGTCCCGTGGTTTTTTACTCCTGGTTTTGGAGTTTTCCACGTAAAAATCTTGCGTGTTATTTTTCATTTCCGCATTGGGTTTTATTACGCAAAGATTTTTGAGTGTTTATCGTTTACACCTATTCACCCCCCCTCTAGGTGGTTTTTCCCCTATTTAGATCCTTATTATAGTATAACCCAACAATTGGTATCAGAGCGGGAATAGGGTTGTAAACAATGGTTGAAGGTGGAAACATCAACAGACCCCCGTTCTTCGATGGAACAAACTATGCCTACTGGAAAGTACGGATGAAAGCCTTTTAATTTCCATCGACGAACGGGTGTGGCAATCTATCGAGTTAGGATGGTCAAATCCAACTGAATTATTGTTGATGTTCACACCATCAAACCTAGGTCGAAATGGACCAAGGAAGAGATTGACTCATCTTCTTACAATGGCAAAGGAATTAACGCCTTATTTAATGCTTTGTCGCAAACTGAGTTCTCTCGCGTCTCGGCATGTGAGACTGCGAAAGAAATCTGGGATGTTCTACAAGTTACACATGAGGGAACAAACCTTGTGAAGATTCAAAAGCTGCAAATGCTTACGAGCAAGTTTGACTCTATTTTCATGGCAGAAAATGAATCTTTCACAGATTACTATACGCGATTGCAAGACATCGTGAATACATGTGCTAACTTGGGAGAGAAAATTCCAGAATTTAAAGTTGTAAGAAAGATTTTAAGGACTCTTCCTGAAAGATTTCGTTCCAAGGTTACGGCCATTGAAACTATTAAACACCCGGACGAAATCCGTGTAGAAGAATTAGTTGGTGCACTTCAAACATATGAAATGACATTTCCTACTAACTATTCTTCTGGAAAGGCATCTCTTCTAAGTCTTCAGGTTTTGCGTTGAAAACAACAAAAGAAGAAGACGCGGATTCATCCTCCTCAGACGATGACGAGAACCTATCTATGGAGGATTTTGAGAAGCAGCTTGCTCTCTTGACAAGAAAATTTCGCCGAAACTTTCGAAGGGGTAATTCAAGTAAAACTTCATCCTTCGTAAAGTCGAAGAAAGGCAAAGGTTCTTCAAGCTACAAGTCAAGAAAGCAAGAGAGTTTTTCAAAGGATAAGAAAAGCTCAGAGGGACAAGTCCAATGCTTCAAGTGCCGAGGATACGGCCATATCTCAACGGAGTGTCCCAATAAGAATCCGTCGAAGAAGAAAGCGATGCAAGCCGTCACTTGGGATGACACCTCAACGTCAAATGAGTCATCTTCCAGTGATGAAGAAAATAACGCAACGGCATTCCACGCGTCCACAACTTCACCTTTCGTGTGCTTTATGGCAAGTACATCCGATTCATTGTCCAACTCCTCCCAAGTTGAAAAGAATGCAACGGACGATGAATCGAGTAATTCCGAAGGTGAAGACTTTGCTTTTGCCTACCATAAACTTTTAAAGGATTCAAAGAAACTGGCAAAGCAAAACAAGGGTTTGAGAGGGAGATTGCAGGATCTCGAAGAAGAAGTAAAAAGGGCAACTTCTCTCTCAAACGGTCTTGAAGTGGAAAGGGATAACTTGATCAAAGTAAATGTTTCACTTCAAGAGAAAAATGAGCATTTCGAGAAGGAACACGTAAAAATGGTGATAAAGCAAGTTACTTCTTGAAGCTCTACTCCGAGGCTCGACAGGAAAAAATGGAAATGACGAAGACCATTTTCCAACTTAAGGATGATTTAAAGCGATTTTCTTCTGGAAGGAGCAAGTTGGATAAGATGCTTGGTCTTGGTCAAACAAACCGTTTCGGCCTTGGATACAATCGAACTGGAGACAGTCCTAGTTCGGTTGGGACAGTTTTTGTGCCCCAGTCGGTATCTCCTCCTCCGACGACGGAATTCACTGCATCAACGACAACAACCTTACCTCACCTACTTCGGGATCGTCAAGTACAAAGGTATGTTTTCGTTGTGGTTTTGCAGGGCACATAAGAAGAAATTGCAAGATTGGAGCGAAACGATCAAATCAAGCACCTCTTGCAACAACTACCAATGAGTTCACTTCCCGGAAATCAAAGAAGGATTTTTCAAAAGAAAGAAATTGGTAGTACATCAAACAAGACGACGACGTCAAGAAAAGCGATGAATCAATCAAGACGCTTTCACCAAGGAGAATAACTTCACAACATTGCCGACGCAGTCCAAAAAGGTTTGGGTGCGCAAAGGTGAAATCTTCCCTTGTCTTGTTGTTCATACTTCTTTGCATGCTTATGACAATTCGTCTTGGTATCTGGATAGTGGATGTTCCCGTCACATGACCGGTGACAAAAACAGTTTTCAAACTTTAGAGAAAATCTCCGGAGGACATGTTGTTTTCGGAGACGGTCGTTCTTCCAAAATTGTTGGAAAAGGAACAATCGCTATTCCAGAAGGCCCGGTTTTGAACAATGTTTTATTTGTTGAAGGCCTTAAGACTAACCTCATTAGTATAAGTCAACTTTGTGACAATGGTTTTTCAGTTAATTTTTCTTCTGCAGAATGTATTGTAACTGATAAGGACCATGTATTCTTTTTGAAAGGGGTTAGATCTGAAAATAATTGCTATGTTGTTTCAAAAAAATTTCTGAAAATTGTAACCTAGTTTCTTTGGATAATGAAACTCTTTGGCATGAAAGACTAGGTCACATAAATTTTAAAGAACTAGCAAGGATTTCAAATAAAGACGTGGTTAAGGGGGTTCCTAAACTTTCTTTAAAGAAAACATTGTGTGTGGAGGTTGTCAAAAGGGAAAACAATCAAGGGTTGCACACAAGAACTTGAACCACGTTGGTACCAAACGGCCCTTAGAATTACTGCACATGGACTTAATGGGGCCGACTCGTCAACCATCTTTGGGAGGTAAATGGTATATTTTTCTTTTGGTTGATGATTTCTCTAGATATTCATGGGTAACATTTTTAAAAGAGAAAGCGGATACTTTCGACTCTTTTCATGAGGTTTGTCATCGTATTATGATTGAAAGAAATGAAAAGATCGTTCGTGTTCGAAGTGATAGAGGTGGAGAATTCATTAATTCTAAATTCATTGATTTTTGCACTTCCAACGGCATAAAACATGAATTCTCAGCACCCTATACACCTCAGCAGAATGGTGTAGTCGAGCGCAAAAACAGGGTTGTTCAAGAGATGGCGCGTGTTATGCTTCATAGCCGGAAACTCCCGTTACATTTTTGGGCTGAAGCTGTGAACACCGCCGTCTATGTAATTAATCGAGTGTATTTGCGCCCGGGAACTTTAAATACACCATATGAGCTATGGTTTTGTAGAAAACCGAATATCAAATATTTTCGTATCTTTGGGAGTCGTTGTTATATTTTGCGTGATCGCGAAAATCTTGGTAAATTCGACTCTCGAAGTGACGAAGGGATTTTCATGGGTTATTCTACAAACAGTAGAGCATATCGGGTATTTAACCTGGAATCTAAAACGATGGTAGAATCTATTAATGTTAAAGTAGATGAAGCTTTTCATTTTGCATCTGATAAATCTACCCCTGATATGTCTCTAGATGATGATACTCCTGTAAATGCATCTTCTCATAATAATTCTTTCGATAAAGTTGATGCATCTAATGGTTCTTCTAGTTTATCTGAATGCAGGAATCATCACATGTACCTCCGAGTACTCCGTTACCTCAAACGCTACGTATCTCCAAGGATCATCCGGAATCGAACATTATTGGAGACCCACAAGAAGGAGTCAGGACTCGGAGACAGTTGGTTTGTGGAGTCGCATGTTACGTCTCCATGGTAGAACCAAAGAACGTCGATGAAGCTCTTCAGGATGACTACTGGATTGAAGCAATGCAGGAAGAGCTCCATCAGTTCGAAAGAAACAAAGTCTGGGAACTAACGAAGCCACCGAAGCAACACAACGTGATTGGTACTAAATGGATTTTCAAGAATAAGAAAAACGAGGATGGTACCATCATCAGGAACAAAGCACGCCTAGTTGCTCAGGGCTACTCACAAATAGAAGGTATAGACTTTGATGAGACGTTCGCCCCAGTTGCTCGACTCGAGTCGATTCGTATTTTGTTCGCGATTGCTTGTCATTTTAAAATCAAACTCTTTCAAATGGACGTTAAGAGCGCGTTTTTAAATGGGTTTTTGAACGAGGAAGTTTATGTGGCTCAACCGAAAGGTTTTGTAGACTATAAACAACCTAACCATGTTTTTCGTTTGAAAAAGGCTCTTTACGGTCTAAAACAAGCACCGCGAGCATGGTACGAAAGGTTGACAAAGCACCTTTGGAAAAGGGCTATACTCGAGGGGGAGCAGATCGGACTCTCTTTGTGAAGCATTATCAGGATAACTTCATTGTAGCACAAATCTATGTCGATGACATTGTATTTGGTGCAACAAGAGACAATGATGCTTCTAAATTCGCTGAAACCATGGAAAGCGAATTTGAGATGTCTATGATGGGCGAACTGACATACTTTCTTGGATTGCAAGTGAAACAAAATGAAGAAGGCATCCATTTGTGCCAATCCAAGTATGCAAGGGAGTTGGTGAAGAAATTCGATTAGAAAACTCTAAAGATTTTCCGACTCCAATGGGAACTAGCAATAAGGGATTAGGAAGTGAATCTCTTAGTGAAAGTGTAGACGAGAAGCTTTATCGCAGCATGATTGGAAGTCTACTCTACCTCACGGCTAGTCGCCCGGATATATCCTTTAGTGTTGGGATCTGCGCGAGATATCAATCAGCACCAAAGGAGGTTCACCTGAAAGCGGTGAAAAGGATCATCCGGTACGTCAAAGGAACACTGAATTTCGGAATTTGGTATCCTATGGGAACAACTCTTGACATAATAGGATATTCAGATGCCGATTGGGCAGGATCTGTGGATGATCGGAAAAGTACGAGTGGTGCATGTTTTTATCTTGGCCATTGCCTTGTTGCATGGCATAGTAAAAAGCAAAACTGCATTGCACTCTCGACTGCCGAAGCGGAATATATTTCAGCGGGTAGTTGTTCAACTCAACTCATTTGGATGAAAAGCGTGTTGAGCGACTTCCGAATTTCAGCAACTTCGGTAACTATTCTTTGTGACAACACAAGTGCTATAAATATTTCTAAAAACCCTGTGTTGCACTCGAGAACAAAACACATTGAACTTAGATATCATTTTCTAAGAGAGCTAGTTGAATCAAATATTCTTCAAATTTCCTATATTTCAACTGAAGATCAATTAGCTGACATTTTAACAAAACCTTTGGATCAAAAACGGTTTATTCATTTGCGTAAAGCAATTGGAATGCTTTCTTTGAAATAACACTTTTTGAAATCATTGCTTAGGTTAGGTTTTGTTTTTGTGTTTTTGTTCCTTATCTATGTTTGTACATAGAACATTAATTGAGCATATGTAATTGACTTTACTTGCATCCTTTCATATATTTAGAAATTTATTATGCTTTGGATATCATAATAATTCATTTGATGCAATGATCATTTATGTCAATTAAGTCATCTTTAATTGATCAAAGTCAATTTCTCTCTCATGATCTCTTGGTATAGTTTTTATCATATTTGAAAATTGAGTTAAGTATGAAATCGAGATCAATTTTTGGTTGAATACCTTATATCTTAAATAATTGATAGCCAATTGAGGGGGAGTTGTTAAAATATTTATGCTCAAAAGATGTGGAAAGAGTTACATCCCAATGAGGAGTGTGAAAACTACCACCACATGGAGGAAAGAGCTACCACCTCGGTCGTCCGAGTACTGTGTGCAGCTACCACATGTATACCAAGCATGGTTTTTCAAGTTGATTAGATAAAATGCTTTTTGGAATACTTGACTCTGTCAAATTCCAAGGTTGGTATAAGGTGGGGATTTTATTGAAAGATGCTCAAAGAGCCACTCCTTACAATAAATTGATTAGATATATTATCTAACTTATTTGGGATTTCAAACATCTATTGATCTTGGTACTTCATTTTCTTTACCAATTGATGATTTGATAAACGCATTACTCATAAGATCATGATAGATGTCATTGAACTTGTTCAACTTTAAAGGATTTAATTTTTATAAATTTTCGTTTCATTACTTGGATATTATTGATAGATTTAGCATAATCTATTTCTTTTGATATGAAATGATGACTTTTGTTTAAAGTTGACATGCAAAAGTGCTTACATACTTTTTCTGGATTTTCTGGAATTTTTCTAAATTTTTCTGAAGAAAAAGTTGGAGCCGATCCGGACTGGAATATCCGTCCGGATCCCGAACGCAGGAATTTCTGCGGGTAGCCGATCCGGACTGGATTCTTGATCCGTTCCGGACCGCGGCTAGGGTTTTATAAGAAACAAAAGGGTTTTGATTTCTTTTTACAACAATCTTTTGTTTCCAAGTCTCCAGAGCTTCTCTCTCTAGAAATCAACCAATTTGGAGCCTTTCCAACTCGAGTTCTTCGGATCAAAGTAAGTTTTATGATCAAAACTTGGTTTTTCACAGTTTTCTCTCTTTTCTCAAAACGTGAATGAAATCTTGTAACTTTTTCGTTTGAGATTGGTTTTTGGTCAAATTTCTTTTGAAATAAGAACTCTGAGTAGATTAGTTTTGATTATATGCTAGGTATTCTCTTGATTAACGGATTTTTAGGCTTCGATTTCTGAAAATTCGGTTTTAGGGCATATAATGAAATTTTTGAAAATCATGGAATTGATCTATTTTTAAAATTCTTTTTGCAAAACTAATTTGATTCCTAGTCTCTCTACATGATAATGATTGTTTAGGTACAATTTTTCAAATTTTTGAAAATAAACAATTTTTTCGTGTTCTTGAGTTCGTGCTCGCAGGTTTCTCGTTCAATAGCTACAATGGTGTTCACTTGGATAATTGTTCTTCTAGTTGCTATGGTTCACACAAGAGCAACGAACAAATTGAAGAGAGCGAAGAAAACTCTATGAAAAGGTGAGTTTGTCCTCGTTAACGACTCGAGACGGAATCTGATAAGGAAGATGTGAACTGGGATGAATTGATGGACGATGAAACAACGCCTGTTAAGTCAAAAGGGAAGTCCCCTGGTTCACCTAAGGAAAAGACAGCACCTACTGCTGTGGAAAAAGGCAAAGCACCAATGCCATCATCATCTATCTCGATGAAAAGAAAGAGACTAGCTCGACGGTTAGGACGAGCACGAGGGGTTGAATTGACGAACCAATAGCTCTGATTCACCACCCCGTGAGGAACAAGTGTCTATTAATACAGACCGTCTAAGGGCTTTTGAAAATCGAGAATGCATTGGCGAAAAGACATGTTAACATTGGTGCTCTTCGAGACACTCCCCGGAGTTTGGTAATCTGATTGAACAAGCCAATCTTCTTCAAGTGTGCAGATTCCCAAAATGCTTGGATACTGTTGCATCGGGTAAGGACCTTCTACACAAATGCACGGCACCTTCAAGAAAATGAAGACGGTCCAATGGAGTTTTATACGAACGTCCAAGGGACAAGACTTAAAAAACTCCACAATTAATTGGCGAAGTCTTAGGGATGCAATCTAGCAGGTCAGGGATAAATACTTAAAAGGAATGAGTTTAACGAAGCGTCCTACCTGCAAGATAAGTACTACAGCTAACAGATATCAGAGTTATAATGAAAATATGTTGTATAACTAAAATCAATCACTGTACAACTGGAAATAATACAACAATGTCCATCTCCCAAAATGATAATCATACAATATCCTCATAACAAAATCAGAACTCAACAGGGAGGTATCTCAATAAATACATCAGTGTACAGTCTCTCGATACAAAAATAACCTCACTACATCAGTCTCTCAAAAGAGGAAAATAAAAAGACCAGTCTACGGAAGATCTCCTCTGAAGGGGTACCGCTACTCTCCAACGACGGGTAGGGATCTAGCTCGCGACTCCCTCGCCTCGATCAACAACCGCAGAATCAGCAACACCCGCTAAGACTCTACAAAACAAAGGAGAGGAAGGAAAAAGGAGGGGGAAAACCCTAAAGGGTGTGAGAACTACACCAAAAAGGGAGTTCCAGTGGGTACCACCGCCAGACTCGACGGTTGCCCACCAAGTCCTCAAGAATATAAAACTAACCAAACCGTAAAGACTGAAATAAGGAAGCTGGAGACTCTCAACAGCTACCATGTCTCTATCTAAATGCTCAAAAAGGGGAGAACTAAAGAATGGTATGCAAACCACCGGCACATGAAGTGCACAATCGACCCAATCGAGCTGACTGCCATACCTGGTCCAGTCAAACCTGCCGCCCACCTACAACCACACTCCCGCTGATGGGCAGGAATTACGTAGGGCGCCAAACGGACTAACTCGCTATCGAGTAGTGGCTATGCAGGCTATAGTCAAAATCCACTCTCTCTCTCAGAACGGATAGCCTCAAGATCACCAAACCTCTCGCACAACCGGCGACTCCAACTCACAACGACCTCGGGCCACGTCAATCCCCCAACGGTCCCCAACAACACCGGCACTGGTCTAAACATAGCTACTAGACTCCACTCGGTCCCCAGGCACGAGCTTGAACAAAAGTATCTGCCTGAATAACCCAATCGATGGACCAGTAAAAAATGGCAAGGCCCGCTCAAACTGTCTCCAAGTATCTGCTAACAAAATCGGTACTCACTGACCGGATACTCAAGGTCTGGCTCTCATGGCCATAGTTCAATGTCTGGCACTCACTGGCCATATATAAATCGCTACCTCCCGAGTGGCACTCGTGGGGAGCGACCCACACGAGTAAAGTATCACTGTAACAAGTCTCACTGTAACAAGTATCACGAGATAGCAGGACTGGATCCGACTCGATCAACGTGGCCCCTCGCAAAAAACTCAGCACTAAAGGGAAACCCGATCCCCAAACTGATACAACAGTAAACGATAAGTGGAAACTCCATCCATAGAGGAAAGTTAATACCCAATCTGATACATAAATAAAAATATCCGGTCAACCGCCCCAATATCCGCGGTTGCCGCAAGACCCTGCCGTCAATAACCAAGTACTATAAACGACCTCCGGTCAAACCGCCCAAGTCTGCGGTCAACGCCAAAACCCTGGCCAGCTGCAATCCAGCACAACCCGTCTCTGACACCAATGTCCCTGCTACACTACCCCAGACCCTGCTCGCACCCGAGCCCACACAGACGGTGACTAACAAGAAAAGGAGAAAAGGAATAACATGCGTTTTCTCCTAAGTCAAGTTCCAATATGTAGTGGCAGCCGTAAAAGATGGCCTAACTACGTGGTCCCTACAGCATGCTTTTATCCTCAGCGAACGATGAAAGAGAGTGAAAACTAAAGTAGCATAGCAGCTAAAAATTTCTACTATGATACACCCCCAATATCAAATAAGTAGGCCATAACCATGAACCCTGGCATGATCTCTATATCATCTAGTGTGGGAATAAATAAAGCCGTCTGTCAGGAAAAGACTCTAATTCAACCAAACGTGAACCATGATCAGGTATGCATCAATCCCCAAAATCTCGGCCATTCACTGCTTACCTCTCATTCATATCATCTTGAACATTGCGTCTGCATGCTATCAATCCATAGGGGGGGGTGACATTCCCACAGGTTATACTTACATTTAACCATAACAACCCTATCATTCCTACACATTACCAATATTATGCTAACCCACATGAAGAGCTTAATCCAAGGCAAACCTGAGGTCGGTGAAGAGCGTGGCCATTTGCTACCACACAACTGCTGAACACCCGCACCCACGGTACACGTCGCGCCAACTCGGCCCCTCACGATAAAATACCCGAAAACCATAATCTCCAGTTCCAACAGGTTCAT
>JAQNDB010007937.1:0-11447 GCA_029204045.2 Tillandsia leiboldiana | reverse complement strand
TGGCTCTGATGCAATATCATGTCTTTCTGCTCACGGCAAAGTGACTCGAGATTCACATTCATTTGCTTTTGCTTACTCAGCTCATCATCAAGCCTTGCCATGGATAGCGTCATGTTGGACAAGAGGCTGACTGGTTCCACGCCGAGTCACGTGGTACAGCGCACGATCTGCATGTGCAACTCAGGTCACGTTCACATCATCCAATTCGAGCTCAAGTCTTTTTTTGATCACTGCTTCAGACATGGCCAAAACTTGGGCTGAGAAGCTGCTTGCTCGGCAGCGGCTCCAGCGCCCCATGTCTCTACGGCCTTGGCTTCAGAGCTGTTTTAACTTCTCTCGTTCGCATGCCAGATCTGCACTCAGTTTGGCCAATTCCGCTGCCACTGCTTCCTGATTCACTCTGCTCAAGATGATTCTAGTGTTGCATCTCCACCTGCAGTCATGGCATCTCACAACCTGGACCAAGTACTGGGCTCGACATGGGCAAGGCTGCTTTCTTGAAAGCTGTAGCCGACAAGGGCAGATGTGAGCCGTAAAATTGTCGTCCTTTTTTCTCGAACGGATTCGACATTTTCACCAGTTTGGCCTTGTCAACTTCGGCGGAATGTAGGCTCGTTCCATGGCCTCGACGGTTGGTAAATGAGGAGATGGCTCTAATAACATATAGGCATACACAAGACATGCAATGAAAAGGAAATCTGCCCCAATTGTCAATTGCAAACGAGGATAGAGAACAGGCAACTCACTAGATTTCATATTGGTCAATCGAACCGTGGAAAAAAGGATGGCTTTGAATTTCTTCGACGCCAGATTTGCCCAGTCTAGACTCTCGGTCACACACCAGTCTAGCCAAATGTCGAAAAATGTGACCGACTGCAATATATGCATATGCATATCTATATCTGTATATTTTTTACCTCTGCAATAAATTCTTCGCACAGGACTCACGTTGACACCAGAGGGAATCAAAAAATGTTTCTATGCAATCAAAAAGTGACATGCTCTATGTCCATAGAGTCGGCAACATTCATCTACCACACTGACCTTGTGATTCATGATGCTTGGCAAAAGTAGCAGTCAGGCTATCATTCTCGAAAGAGGATAGCCGACCAACATCTCAAACAACAAACACCCAACGACCACCAGTCACACTCTCGTCCATAGACCTTTGCTTTCTCGTGCCTGCAACACTTCCGGGACATATTGTGGCGTTCCAACAGGATCACAGAGTCACGAGACCCCTGTCATTCAGCCTGATACAGGCTCCAAAAGTCGGCCAATTTGATGTGACCTCCTTTGTCGATCAAAATATTGTCGGTTTTCAAGTCCCGATGAACAAATCCAAGAGAGTGTAGCTCATCTAGAGCAAGAACAATTTCTGCTGGCATAGCATCGAGCAGCAGGCTCATCAAAAGTCTCATCTGGCTGGCCGAGCATGAGACTCATCAAATCTCCTCCCTGGAATATAGTCCATGATGAAATATAAGGTGACTGGCATCTTGAAATGCGCAATGATTGGTAGTGAGCCAAGAAGATTCTGTTGCCGCAATCATGACATCTCGCTCTTCCATATAAAATCCAGCCTAGCGTACAGCGATATAACTCATTAAGAACAGGAAATCCCACTATGTCTACCAATCTTACCTCTGGATTATTAAAGATATCAGCTTTAGGCATCTTTTTCATGGCAAAATATTCCTTTGTAGACTGATCACCATCAATTCTTTCGACAAGTGACACCTACGATATGAAAAGAGCGTGAGATAGAAAATAGAGAAAATAAATTTACACCATGCTTAGTTTGGCTTAGCTTCGCTTGGCCTTGATTTGCTGTCCGATCGTGTCCTTTTCTGACAAGCTTACCTCTCAATGTGCTCCTCGGCCAACTTCGAATCACATTTAAATCTTGACAGCTCATCGATGCGTTTTGCATCCTTGTCAGGCAATGCTCGTCTACATCCATCCAAAAAGCATCATCGCACCTACAGGACTTGATGAAACACAAGACATTTACATTTTTTAAGAAATTTTTTAGCATGATTCATGCGATCATTTTGACGATCATTGTTGTCAATAGATAACTTGCAGTCTTCCGAGACAAGAATGAAAGAATCCATCAGACTTCAATATCAAGTCCATTGCTCTCATCTGCGTTGCCAGATGCGCTCACAGGAGAAAACAAGGACTCTAGCAAGCCATGTTGATGTCGAATCCCTGTTGAAAGCATTGCTTATATCTATATAAGTGTGTGTATACAAGATCTTGCTGGTATTCACTGTTTCAAAACACGATGAGCAGTAATAATAATAATAATACAATTTACAATAAAGCGTGACTGTCCCCTCTTTTTTCTCTCGTGCGTGACTTTTGTTTTGAATATTTTGACCAGCTCAAAATAGATCGATCTCACCTGGCTGGCTGGGATTGGCCTGTGCGTGGGCTCAGTCTGGTCGCCATGTGCTGGTCAAGAGATGTGCTACTCTAATCTTGACCCTAGCCCCTATCAGACACACCCTCCTGTCAAAAAAGGGGAAGCAGTGCGAGAGAGAGATGACATCCACCATTCTCACGCACACCATTCTAGATGTGCTGCATGTACCAGAGAACGACCCGCCGTTGTGCACCGGCCAGAAAAGATCAAGAGTGGCAAAGGAGAGGCCAAAAGGAAAGTGTAAAAGAGTCGCGGGTCAGGGTCAGCGACAACGATGGCTAGATTCAAACCTTCCCCTCTCGACCAACAGAGAGTGTACCAGAGAGAGAGAGAGAGATACACATGGGATGCAAGAAAACAATGTCCGATGATTCACGCAATTGTTCATCCGCACATTTATTTGCAAGAAACGGTTCGTCCTCCTTCCTCTTTTCCTACTTTTCGTTTATCATCTCGTTCCTTTTTTACTTTTGACATCTCTTCCCATCGAATATGTTTTTTAGAGTTGCAAAGGTCATCATTTGATGCCATGCATAAAGTAAATGACCTCATCCTCACTCTATCCTTACCTCTGTATAGACATTTGCCGCCTCAAACCAGCCAACGAGATTCTGGAAGCAATCGATCGTTTCAAGTCTACCTTGGTAATGAGATGCTTGCTTTGCAGCGATGCACCAGCTTGTTTCATTCTCTATTTATTTTCATGCTCTGTCATTTCGCATTGTAGACGCTCAAAGAAGATTGGCCCAGGTCATCCCTGAACGACGCGAAATGGTCGAGCAAACAAGAAAGAACATGGCACAAATCTCTTGGCACAGTGACCGTCGAATATGGTACATCCGGATGTTCTTTGCTTTTGCAACACACGCTAGATTTCTTCACATTGCATCCTCTTTCTATTTAGGCCTACAATGGCATGCGTTGTATCAAAGGTCTTATCTATGAAACATCTCGTTGGATCCTGAGAGGTGGGTCATGTTTTCTCTCTTGTTGCACCCTTTCTTGTCCAAATATGTATCTCATCCTTGCGCAATGGGATGGTGTTAGGGGTATTCGATTTCGAATATGACCATTCCAGAATGTCGACAAAATCTACCAAAGCCCCAGGCGGCGAAGAGCCTTTGACGAGGGCGTTTCTGGCTCTTGCTCACCGGCGAAGTGGCAACCTGTGGATCAAGTGCAAGCCTTGTCGGCTGATGGGCGCAACGTGCCTCTAAAAATCCATCCCTGCCCATGTTCTTTCCATGTTCGCATCGTTTCCAAAAACCCTTCATCCAATGAGCCAACTGAGCATCGGTGTCATGCTGCTGCAAGAACTCGCAAGTTCATGCGCGAGTATCACAAGGTACGCTCAAGGAAAAAGACCAATGGGACCTACGTTTGAAGATGTGAGCGACTTGCTCGCTCTCTTCCCTCGCTTGCCGCTCAAAATTACTTTAATCTATCGGCAAAAAAGGCACCTAGCGCAAGCTCTGCATCCAAAGCGGAAGACTGGGGTGGTCGGTTCGCTCAAAGCCTCGGATTTTCAGAATCAGAGTTTTAGAACTGATGCGACTCTACTTGACCCTTCATCGGACCATGAGGGTGGCAACGTGAGTGCTCATACGGTGCACTTGGTGGCTCGCCCTCTCAGATCCTTACTGTTCTTTCGCAGCAGGTATGAATGGCTCGCTGGACCATTCATGGTTCTGGCAAATCAAGAGGTCCTGGACTGGATCTTTTCAAATGAAAGACAAGATCGGACTCTCTCCCTCCGACCAACAAGTGGAAGACTATCTTTGGGCTCACTCAAAGCCGGTCAAGTCTGTTCCAGGCTACGGACATGCTGTGATCCGTAAAACGGACCCTCCCTATATTTGCCACGCGACGTTTGCTCTCAAGCCTTTCCTGAAGAACCTCTCTTCAAGCTGTTTCTCAACTGTACACATTGCTCCCAAAGGCTGGCGAAACATGGCAAAACTAAAATCCCTGGCCCAATGTGGATGCCCACAGTGGTATTCTTCTTCAGGTAATCCCTATGCATCCATGCACACATGCATGCCTACATCTAATGTGTCACAAGCGTGAATCCATATGATCTCAACAAAGAGACCCTATCATAGTATCACTATGAATGACAGAACTGCAGGTTCTAACTAGACTACTTTTTTAGCACTATGGTCTCGTTGAGCAAGATTTCTACACTGTTTTATTCGGTGTCTCTCGTGCTCTTGGCGCCTTGTCCCCTGATATGGGATCGTTGCCCTTGGATTTCCGTATCGAAAGACCAAAGAGCTTGACATCTGAAGCTGTAATGAAAACATTTGAATCCTCTCAAAACTCTTCTCAATAATTGCTCATCGTACGTTTCTTTATTTCCTGATTTGTGAATCAAGTATGACGTTGCAATAAAGGACTGGAATCATGCAAAAGTCTATCGAGCGCCAAGATCAAGCTTACCAAAAGAGCAAAGAGCGTATCATGCGGTCATGCGGTCATTGCAAGAAATCAGTTTCAGGCAATCCATACATGCAATATTGTTTGGCCGTATCAACACTGGAGCTCCATCTAGTTCATTATTATCATGATTTGGGTCGGTGGAAAGAGAAAAGCAAATGAAATCAAGAAACTCCTCCATGAGAAACAGAGAGCATTTTTTACAAAACAAAGTCGTAAGCGTTCCTAGTCATCTAGTCTATCTTCAAAACAGCAGCATCAAAAAGCATGATCAATCTCTGAGTGTACTATCGATGCTTTGGGAAAGAAAAGACGACGATGCTGCATCAAGACATTTTTCGCTCGCCCTTTCGCCAAATCACTGGATCCAGAGTAACTCGACCATGGATTTTCATGTCCAGTACCAATACAAAAGTGGCCACAAAAGGCTCTGTTTCAGAGTCTTCGTTGACCACTAGCCAAGATCCCACGCTCACTACTGATTCTAGAAACTGAACACGCATGAAAATTGCATTCATGACATGAAAATCTGCATGGCCAGAACTCTAGATTTATAAGTCAATGAAGAAATCCTGAACGCGTATATGCTTGTCACGAATGAAATACAATGTACATCAAAAGATATTATTCCACGCCAAAACCAAGTGTCTCTTCAATGGCTAAAGAAAGTTTGGCCGTAAAGAAATCATAAGTTTCATATAGAGCAAATCAATTCTATTAAAACTATAAAGAATAATGAGTGAATAAACAATCGTGGCAAATTGAATACATGCATAGAGAAAAAGAGACCGAAAGAGTGCTCAAGTCTTACCAGTATGTGAAATGTGAAGGGCTGAAGTAGAGCCGTTTTTCGTTCAATTGAAACTTTCGAGTGACCATCGGAGCCTTGTAAATCTTTGAAGCCATTGAAGTACGCGAGACGTACCTTGCAATTGAAGTAGACGAGCTTTTTTCTCAGAGTCAAACTTCGACCGCTTTCCAGAACCAGCGAATGACTTGATCCGACGTCGTATAGCCTCGATAGATAGAGTTTGACTCCCAGTCAGTGACATCATATCTGAAATGCCACCATCAAAAGCTCCAGCTCTTTTCATCAAAAACAGTCACAGATCATATGGTATCAGTTCATAGAAACCTCTTTGAGAGCGGCAATTTGATGGGAGATCCGTTTGGAAATTTCCACTCGGACCGAGCTCATATATTGCTTTTTGTTCTCTTCGGTCACGACAATATCTTTGACCGCCAGCAACAAGCTCAATCTGCACAATCTCTCCAAATTTTTCATCATCAATGGTCATGGTTTAAATCAAGGACATCGGTAATATCATTCTCAACATCCACAGCAGGAGCGATAAAACTCGCATCATGCATTCCAATCTGCAAAGACATGTTGCCTTTTAAGAAGAAGTTGTAGACAGCAGCCACGAAGAATGCAGCCAAAAATTTCTGATGAAAAACAGCCAAGCCAATGGCACGTCCAATGATCTAAATAGTTCCAAATGCTCCGGATTGATACCGGAAAGAGGATTGATTTGCAGCGTGTAATTGTCATGGGCCGAGTATTCAAAGAGACAAAGACTGGGTTGAACATTTCATGGAGAGCAGAAAGAAAAAATCACGAGAAATACACCATAGTCAAGCCTTCTTCACCGACAAAATCAATGATCAATCTTCGTTTGGCATCCGGTGCAAAACCGCTTCATTTCATCGAATGCATCGGCAAAAAAATTATCACGGCGAACTGCACATTGGTCTGTCCCTGATGATGTGCTCATTTGAATCTGATGATCGAAAAATACACGAGCTTTCTTTTAAAGTCCCGCTTATACTGTGGAATACTCAAGCTAAAGAGAAAAGGTTGAGATCCTTGTTCGATCATTTCATCCCTGGGTGTGGTTTCGAATACACGAGAGAAAGAAAAAAGTAAAATAGCAAACATTCAAAACACTTACTCTCCAAGCTCAGGCACGCGCGGGTCATTCCATGTGGTCTGTTCTGGTATTGTGATCAACAAAATAGATGCGACCTGTTGGGTGAGTCGTTGCTCCCAATTCGATGGCATGGACCCAGGTCTCCAGTCTGTAACGCGCTGTTCCATTGGCAGTAGTGGATTTGAATTGGGGCCTCTATCAAAACAAGAACATCTGATCCATTTGCTTACCGGTCGCATGCATGGACTTACGCAAATTTGAAGAGACTGAGTACGGCGAGGATCAACCAATGTGGTAGCTCTTGTATTGTGATCGACAAAATAGTTCTTCTTATGGTGTGACACGTTTGCTCCCAACCAGCTGGAGGGGCACTCGGTGGCATGCTCGGAGCGCAGCAGCAGTAGTATAGTAGTGGTCGTTGTGGCTAGAGCGCTGAAGCGTCGGCGCAATCGTCGGCGGAGGAGCTGGAGAGAGCTGTCGGTAGAGAACGAGCTGCAAATTTCAAATTCGCGCAAAGACTGCTCCACTAACTCTTGACGACTCTCTGAGCTTGGTCGTATCCAAGATGTCGTTCTGGTATTGTGATCGACAAAATATGAGCGGCCCAACGGATCACACCATTTCCCAGCCGTTTGGTAAAGACTCGGACAGTAGAGGTTGCTTGCGAAGATGATGGACATTGTCGACGACGATGGTGGTGGCAACAATGGCCGTGAAGCCTGCTGATCGTTGCTCGACTCGACGCAGGCGGCTGCATAGATCGCAAAGCCAGATTCGCTACTGCATCGGCAAAAGTGGACTCGGCCTTGCTGAAGCGCGGTGGTTGTCAACCGACTCGCAGGTGATGCAGGTGTATGCGAAGGGGCAACAGAGCAGACGAGTGAGATGACATGATGACGAAATCGATTCTCGACGCAGCGAAGCGAATCACTCTGGCTCGTGTTGACAAGAGCTGCGCAGAGGGGAGGGAGTCAAGTCTTGTATTCGGTAAGTTGACTGTGTTGCCCAAACCCAGTCGTATCAGAGCTGAAATGGATAGAAAGTGTGCCTTTTACATATCTTGCCGAGTTTACTCTTTTTCAAGTCAAATCGCAGAAGAAGATTAAATAGCAGGCTTGCTCAAGTCAATCACAGAGCCTATGAGCATGTTCACTACACCGAGAAATCCTGTCTCTTTTACGAGTAAATTTTCGCTGATCAAACACATGGATCGAAATGACCGAGCGATTGTGACCGTTCTATACACAGGAAAAATGAATAACAGTATCAAGGAGGGCCATACAAGGACCAGAGCAAGTGTTACAAGTCAAAACAGCATTCCCTTTGGATTCAACTCTTGTGCCACAGTCGTTTTAAACTGTTGTCCATCGACAGAGATAAACGAAAGGTATCAGGAAGCCCTACAAAACAAAAATAGAACCATCGCATCATGGACGGCAAGAAGCATGCTGTTAACGTACGAAACAAGGTCACGTCGACAGAGTCCATCTGCTTTGACCCACTAGAAAATATGAGATGTATTTTTCGTTCGGCGGTATAGACATGAACATGGATAGGTTGATAATATATACATATACATATACATATACATATACATATACATATACAATATATGTATGTATATGTGTGTATATGGTGCGTGTGAGTGATTTGCCTCGGCTCACAAAGACCCACATATATGCCACATGCATCGAGAGAAAAAGAGAAAAGGCGATGCGAAAAGAAACACACTGTGATACGAAGAAGTCTCGAGAATTTAGTTGAGGGAGAGGGTCTAGATGAAGACCGTCCAAAGCCATATCTACTGCAGGGTAACACTATCGTCGAATATAAATCAAGGACGAAAAAGATGTGATGGACAAAGACTCGCCCCAATGACTAATCTCTCCTTTTTCGAAAATGGTGTACGTGTTTCTCTCACCTCGCTCTCTCTGGGGCGGCCCGATTTGTTCACAACAATAACAGTGCAGTCGCACGCACCCAAGCACGCTCGAGCGCACGTTACACATGCACACGCGTACACACTGCACATGCACACGCGTACACTCCCATCTGTCATGACTTGTGTACACGTACACTGTACTGCAAGGCCGTGGCAAGCATGCTATGCATATGCATGGTCTAGTCTTGGTGCAATGCTGCATGTCACCCCAGAGTACATTTTGTGTGACGAAAAGGACTTCTGTTCAGCTGCTGATGAGGACACCACTCTCAAAGATTAGCATTTCTATTGGCGGGTGCATTTATTGATCGAAAGCGGACCCTTACACCATCATTCTTGCCCTCACCGTACGGCTCTCTGACTCTTAGCGCGCAAACATGTGTCCAGATCGAGCCACTAGAGTAGTTTCTAAATGACTCTCTATAAGCATTCACACCTACCGTCAGTTTGTATATAGAGAACAAAGATCGATGGGCACATGGTCATAAGAAACCATCGATCCCCATGGTTAGAGAGAAGAGTCCTGGTCTTGCAGCGGACTGCAAGGAACAAGGTAAGAATCGAATATTAACTGATATTTTATACTTGTGGTTTTTCTACATGAAAAAAAGGAGCCCATAATGAATAGAAATGAAATTCTCTTGAGACTCACCTACATGGGCCACTTTGGCACTAAGACGCTGCTTGAGTGAAGCAGACTCTTTGTAGCTTTTCCATGTCTTGCATCACTGAGCTTGCGCTTATTCTCTAAACAAAGGCAATGAGCCCTTCTCTACTGCAGTCGCAAGCGATGGAAGCTTACTGAGACTTTCCAGATCGCCCTGAAGCAATTCTGTGAGACTCTTCAAATCTTTCGCTGCATCGTTTCCAGTTTATAAATTTAGATTTGATCGATTCCTATTCAGGGAAAAGCAGGCATGAATGTGGTTCGTTTATGCACATGCACATGCACATGCACGCAGTCCCATGGTACTTTACCAAAGATTTTTCATGTTCCTCCTGGAGATATTGAGCAGAGTACATGTTGCAACTGCAAGTCTTCGACACAAAATTGCGATGCGCTTTTTTTTTGGATTCGCTATCGATAAAAGAGCCATGTCATGGGATGGTATCAACGCAAGGAGCACGAGATCGATCACATGGAGCCGGTCATGAATTTGTATGACTTGCCTTTCTTGTCCAAAGAGCTTATTTGATCAATGAGGAGCTTTGACACACTTTGCAAGTGGCTTGAACTTCGTTTGAATTGTCTTTGCTGATCGTGCGTTTTTTTTTCGAAATTTGGCTAATATGACCCATGTCACACTAGACATAGGAGGATCTTCATTTGGACATGGAAAAGACTACTTTGCAAAATAGAAAGAATGTCATGATGTCATCGCTAGACAACAGAAATGAAGATTAGAATGAGTGCATTGGATTGGATGCGATGCAAAGTGTGCTACACTTGTTCTTACTTTCCGATAGAAAGTTCTTCTGTCTCCGAGTACGTTGTTTGATTGGAAGAAAGAGGCTCTGAAGCTCCTCTCGAGAATCGAGGCTGTCGAATGTCTCAAATGATCGGCCTTTCGACCGTTGGACGATTTGGTCGCGGATAGGAGGATCGTTTTTTAGCAATAGCCATATCAAAGATGTCAAATCCACTGAATGCATGCAATGCACAAACGCAGCTCGTTCTATTTAGGTCTGCATGTTCGCATTTTCCCTCCGAATCTATTCATGGTCGACGCATGCAACTGTCATAATGGAAACTATTGGTGGAGGGCCATGGCTGCCTTGTGCATTCGACTGTGTGACCAATCAAAACATGCTACACAAAGACAACCCCATGTTTGCTTCTGCGTCATGACTGGCAAAAAGACCTGTCTCACCACACCCATACAATCTCCACTGTCTCTCTCGATTGCACGCTGCTTTGCAGGTTCATTTTCTTTTTCTTTATTCTTTTTATTTTCAAACTCGGCATTTCAGTGTTGGTTTCCCTTTTACATTGTATTTGTGCTTTATTTGACGCTTGTTGAAAAGAAAAGCACTTGACAAAAATGTCCAAAAAACCAGCAGAAAAAAAAAGCGTCAAAATTCTGTCTGAAACTAGTGTATATTTAAAAGGCTAATAAAATTGTTTTTGTTTTTGACGACTGAAAAGTCCTACTTTACTATGCAACAGCACTCGACAGTACATCCAGGCCCTCTTTCTCGTGCTCTGAGTCTGCCAAGCATGATTTAGGAATGCCCTTGTGAGCTGACATTCAACTCGAAACCGATCATCAATCGTTTGACCATGCTGGCCCAAGAAAAATGTGCAGCTTTGCTCGGTCATTGTTCAAACGATTAGCGCGCATTTTTTAAGGTAAGCCGTGTTGACACACATAGGACACACGTATTTGTCAGTGACTGACAGTACCTGCAGCATGCAAGCCAGTGAGGATAGAGCATGCTTTCATATAGCTATTCGCTCATCCCTGAGTATGACCCTGATACTTTCCTTTGTCTTGCGTTGCTTTAGACATCTTCAAGCTGCCCGCATTGTATTGATAGATTCGATTGTAAAAACTTGGCTCCATCCAAAATCCATATGTAAACCACTTTAGCCTGTTGTATCCAAGCTGTTTGATGCCAAGGATATTTTGCTGTCGATGACAACTTGAAAAAGGACTTTTTACGCGTTTACAAACTGGCACTGGTGTTTGACCGAGAAGTCGTCAAG
>JAQNDB010007936.1:0-11449 GCA_029204045.2 Tillandsia leiboldiana | reverse complement strand
GTGAGCCCGCCAGCCAGAAGCTTGCCACGTGTCCACCTCACCCCCCAGGGCCCATGCACCAGTCGCCAAATCTCTCGTGGACCGCGCCGCGTGCGCCGGCCAAGTTCCGGTGCTGACCACGTGGGCATAGTCGGCCGGGTACACGGCCACCCCCATGCACCAAAATGAGCAGAAAATTTCTGGATGTCCGTTTTGAGCATCAGGACTCCTAAAAAGGCAAAGAGAAATAGTCGATTTCGACGTCTTTCTGCGCAGAATCCAAATCTGATCCTCGAATTAGCCTAAAGCCCTTTCTAAATTCCGAAAAACATAGCCGGAGGGCTAGGCTCAATCCAGAGGCCTCACGGAAGTCCCAAAGTGGGCCCATTTGAAGCGTGCGTGCGGGTCCGACAAACCAATAATAGGTGTTCCCAATATGGGTCATGGGAGAAGTAACACGGGGATCGGGGCCACTACACAACAAGCACTGGGGGAGTACCTGGACACAAAAAGACTTACCAGGTGGTTGACCGCGCGCCGGAGTGCGACGGTGGCTGCCGGGGATGAAGCTTGGGCAACTTGAGCCTCTAATGCGGATCTCCAACCGCCAGCTTCCAGGCGTAAGAAAGTGCTCAGAGGGTTGCTCTAGTTGCGTTGGAGCTTCCCAGGCAGTTTGCCGGCGGCGCGGGGCAGTGGCGGCGCCGGGCGGAGGTGTGCGGCAACCAACAATGGTGCATCCTAGGGTAAGCCTCGTATGGCTTCTACACTAAAGCAGAGGCTATAGGGCTTCAGGGGCACTCTTCTGGGAGTGAGAAGAAGGGGACCAAGCAGCCTGCCTTGCCCCCAGGAGCTTCGTAGAGTGTGCACCCAAGCTGCGGCCAACCTTGGCTTCCTCGGCAACAACTGCTCTAGTAGGTTTTTAATATATTAAGGATCCACACGGATCTAAATAGGTACTATCAACCAATTAGAGGGGGGGGTGAATAGGGGTAATACTTATAAAACCAATCTCAGTGCAAAAATAAAAACCAATGCGGAAATAAAAAACAGCACACCGAGATATACGTGGAAACTCCAATCCAGGAGAAAAACCACGGGACCAACATGCAAATAACAATCCACTAAGAAAGAAGAATAACAAGGTGATTACCGACCCAACGGACTCAAACCCACTCCTTCAACTTCTCGGACCTTGCGCTCACCGATTGCACGTCCACGTGCACACGTTCGAATCCACGAACGCCACTCGAATTCCACCGAGCACACGTTTCGAATCACGAAACGCCTTTAGCACACCGAATCCACGATGCCAACGTCGAATCCACGACGCAAACGTCAGCCGGTAAGAATATTGGCTTCGATGGTGATCCTTTGCTTAGATTCTCATGAAGGAACCGTAGAAGAAATCTCTAAGCAAAGATTATATCAATTCGACAAAAGATATGTTCTTGAAAGAACCGTCGAATTGACCTAAAGAGGCTATAAAGAAGAACGATAAAACCTAGCCTCTAGGGTTGCTCTCAAGTGTTTAATTAATTAATCGGTAGTTCTTGAGAAACCCCTAAGTGTCTATTTATAGTTTAGAAACCTTGGAAGAGATAAGCATCAAAAATTGACTTAACCGAATTTTTCCCGCACGACGATCCGGATCGATTTACGGCGATCCTGATCGTCGTCTTTTTTCAGCAATTCCTGAAAAAACAAGGTTCGGGATCCGGATCGGAATTCTGATCCGGATCGGAATTCTGATCCGGATCGGTTCAGGATCAGAAATTCTGAAACATCCAATTTGTTCCAGTTTTTGATTTTTAAGCAATGAAAACTTATCCAAGTGTTTCTAAACTACTCAAATGTATTCGGATCACCAAAATTATTTAGTTAAACGCACCTGATCAATTCGAATCCATTTTCCTTAAGGATGATGTAATTGATCACAATTCTTCTACTTCAATCTTCAAGACTCAAAACCCTGAGTGGTCAACTTGAGCTCTTGTTGAATCGTTCTCGTGAGTCTTCAATTGCTGATTGACAATTTGATCACTTCAAGACTCCGACTCAACTCACGAAATATGCCAACACAAAAAGCCGTAACAATCTCCCCCTTTGGCAATTTCGTGACAAAACCCAAAAATACATAAAACGCTCAAGACACTCATTTTAAACCAAAAAATCAAAACTCAATGTCATCACCAAAACATTGACTTTCTTTGCGTGAAAGATCCAATAAATAAAAATAACATTTGAACCAGTCTTAGAACAAACTCTATGACTTAGGACTTGGAGTCTTAAAGTGATGTAATTCCTGCAAAACAAAACTCCAAACAAAATCAAGCGTTAGTCGTTAGAAATTAAATGTAAATCCTACATTTGATTCGTCCTTTTGGTTCTTTTTGTTTTTCGGCTCCTTTATCATCATCTCCCCCTATCTCGATGATCTCATCTCCGTCTCCCCCTATCTCGATGATCTCTTCTCCCCTATTTCTCTTCTCCCTATTTTTGTCACAAATTGTCAAACAGTGAACATACTAGACAAAAGGAAATAACTAACAGCATTAGTTCATAGAGAAAGAGAGATAAAAGCTCAGTTCCGGTATATAACAAAAACACAGATTGCGTACCGGTACTCGAAAGCAAAAATCAAATAATTTCTTGAAACAAATCCAGATTTTGAAATATTTGAATTACCGATTTGTATTCCATCAAAAAAACAATTTAAGTGCTTGAAAATAACATGAGATCACATAGATTGTCATTCAATCCAATTAATTTATACAAAAATTAAAAAGATTTACTCCGAAATCATGAAAAATAAAGATAAAACATTATAAACGTTTTCTCATATTATATTCGTCAAACACAAGTCATCAAAAATAACCTAGAGATCCAAACTCTATCAAGATATAACGGATTTACAAAGATGACTTACAGAGATTTCCAAATGACATCAATTTTGATTTTACCCCTTTCAAATTTGAGATAAGCACTAAAATACCCAAGGGTGGCTCTTTGAGCATCTTTTTAAACTATCCCACCTTATACCAACCAGGAGATTGTTCAAAATAAGAACTTTGAATTTAAATCTCCGAATGCTTCAACTAAACAAAATTTCATAAATATTTGTCAAGCATCCATAACATGTGGTAGCTTCACACACAAACCGGACGACCGGGGTGGCAGCTCTTTCCAACATGTGGTGGTAGTTTTCACACTCCTTTCGGATGTAACTCTTTCCCCATCTTTTGCAATTTATTTCATTACCCTTGTACGAAATACAATCTCTTATGTGAAAGAATTAAATCCCAAATTTTAGTCAATCGGTTGTCTCATGTTATCACAAAGAACTCACACAACCGAGAATAGAATAATCATCTAAAGATCACACATGATTACTAAAATTTGATGAATATAATTATCAAAAACTCTTATAATGGAGTATCTTCAAGAATTATGATTATAGAGTAAAGTTGATAATTCATATAAAATTAAATTGGAGTGATTGAAAGTGAAACCCTTTTTATTCAATGCATTCGTTCGTTAAAACCCTTTTGTTCAAAAACAAAACATAAAAACGAAGAGCATTGAAAACATGTAATGCAGAGATTCAGAAAAATATGAAAGGAAAACCAATCAAAGCATTACATACAGTCATAAGCTATTTAGAATTTAAGACAAGGAAAGATATCACCTTTCCGAATCCAAAATTGTCGAACTTTGGGTTGTCTTGATTCATTGAGGCCGGGGGTTGTCGCTTTGACTGTTGATCCACCTTAGGTCTTTGCCTCGCAATGATCCACTTGAATGATGATGTTGTGGCTCGGACCTTTGGTGGGTTGAGTGAACTCCTTTGACTTGATGAGTCTTTTGATTCCGTTGAGTTCGCTCCGTAGATGAAGTTGCCGAAGAATTCTTCTTTCTCTTTTTCGGGCACGTCTTCATCAGTGTCCTTCAAGTCCACATTGGTGACAAGTTATTCCTTTCAACTTAGTTGTGGAACTTGAAGCCTTCACAGTTTAGTTCTTTTTAAATCCCAAACCAACCTTGCTTGTTTGACCTAATCCAAACATACAATCAAGTTTCTTGGAACCGGTTGAAATCTTTTGTATGTCGGATTGAGTTGATGAACTTGCTTGGTCAAAGCTTGGTTGGTGATATGAATTTTCTCAAACTGTTTTTCTAGAAAACCAATCTTGTCCATATATGATTTAGCGTTTGTCTCCGATTGGTTTCGCTCTTCTTGGAGGATTTTATTGTTATCCAATAAACGTTCTCGTTCCTCCTCGAGATCAGAAGTTTTATCTTTAAAGCATGATTCTCGTCTTGAATCTCAAGTCGTTGCTTCCTCAACTTCTTAATATGTTGGCCATCTTCTTTGATTCCGTAAGAAGTTGTTGATATGCCTCAACGAGTTCTTCTTCGTCCGACTCCCCCTCACTTGATGACTCTCCGCCGGATGTTGATGTATCATGCAAAATCAAAAGAATAGAGTCAGTGATTAAAGATGATAAGCAAACATTAGAAGAGGGAATATGAGAGGCATGTAAGGCAACGACTTTTTCCTCTTTACTTGAGGTCGATTCATTAGAAGTAGAATCGTCCCAAGTTTTCGCTTGCAAAGCCTTCTTTATATATGATTTCGGAGAAGGACAATCCGTTGAAATATGGTCGTAGCCTTTGCATCTATAACATTGAATTTCCCCTTCGAATTCATCTTTTTCCTTGGAAGGTTTTGCATAGCTTTTGAGGTTAGAGGATTTAGAACCCGATGATCCTTTAGTTGGTTTCGAGGATGAAGATCCATCGGTTTGATTCTTCCAAAATTTTCGACGAAATTTCTTTACGATCCGCGCCAATTGTTCTTCAAATCGGCAAAAGAGATTTCATCGTCGGAACTTGATTCGCTATCTTATTCCTTTGTTGATTTGAATGCAATACCTGTAAGCTTAGAAGAAGACTTGGAAGAAACTTGATTAGTAGGTAAAAGTCATTTCATAAGTTTGTAAAGCACCTACTAATTCCTCTACCTCTCATCTCATCCGGATGACTAACGGTTTCAATGGCGGTAACTTTTGCCCTAACCGTTCCGGAAGAGTCCGAAGTATCTTTCTTACAATTATCGACTCCGGGATCTTTTCTCCTAAATTAGCACAAGTATTGATCACATCTTGAAGTCTAGTGTAATAATCTGTAAACAAGTCATGCTCTTCCATATGAATAGAGTCAATTGACTTGTAAGCATCTTGAGCTTTTGAATTTTTACAAGATTAGTACGCCTCATGTGTAATTTTGAGAATATCCCAAATTTCCTTCGCGGTTTCACATGCGGAAATTCTTGTGAATTCAGTCGAGGAAAGAGAATTATATAAAGCGTTCATACCTTTCCCATTGTAAGAAGATCTTTCAATTTCCTCTTTGGACCATCTAGAGCGAGGTTTTGGGGTAGTAGAATTTCCTACTTCCTCAACAGGACTGCACCCAACCGTATTCCACGGTTTGCCATACCCGCTCATCAATTGAGATGAGAAACGCTCTCATCCGCACTTTCCAATAAGCATAATTGGTCCCATCAAAAAGAGGAGGTCTAAAAATATTACCACTTTCACCCGACATGATAGAATAAACCTAAAACCCTCTCTGATACCAATTGTAGGTTTTTATATATTAAGGATCCACACGGATCTAATAGGTACTATCAAACAACTAGAGGGGGGGTGAATAGGTGTAATACTTATAAAAACAATCTCAGTGCAAAATAAAAACCAATGCGGAAATAAAAAACAGCACACCGAGATATACGTGGAAACACCAATCCAGGAGAAAAAACCACGGGACCAACACGCAATAACAATCCACTAAGAAAAGAAGAATAACAAGGTGATTACCGACTCCACGGACTCAAACCCCTCCTTCAACTTCTTCGGGACCTTGCGCTCACCGATTGCACGTCCACTGCACATGTTCGAATCCACGAACGCCACTCGAATCCACGAGCACACGGTTCGAATCCACGAAACGCCTTTAGCCACAGCCGAATCCACGATGCCACGTCGAATCCCGACGCAAACTCAGCCGATAAGAATATGGCTTCGATGGTGGTCCTTTGCTTAGATTCTCATGAAGGACCGTAGAAGAAATCTCTAAGCAAGATTAGATCAATTCGACAAAAGATATATTCTTGAAAAACCGTCGATTGACTAAAAGAGGCCATAAAGAAGAACGATAAAAACCTAGCCTCTGGGTTGCTCTCAAGTGTTTAATTAATTAATCGGTAGTTCTGTGAGAAACCCTAAGGCTTGCGTTTGGTTCGGGGTTAAGCCGTTCCCGCTAAACCGGGGATAGGTATAAAGTTGGGAACTAGAGCTTAATCTCGTTTGGGAATGAGAATTTGGGAATAGGAGGGATAAAGAGGATAAGAAGGGTAAATTACCTTTTTGCCCCCAAGAGTTAATATGTGATAAAAGTTTGTTAAAAATTGATTAGTTCGTTTTAATTAATAGATTAATAGTTTAAAAAAATAAAAGTAAAATTATAATCCTTATTAAAAATATACATTTAATTTAATAAATAATTTTTTTCAACTTAAAATTTAAATTTAAAATATAAAATTTCACCATTTTAATTTTAAGATTTATAATTTTATAATATTAAATTTAAATAATTAATTTTAATAATAAATTTTTTAAAAAATTCACAAAATTCGTATATTTGATAAATATTTGTAAATTTGTACCAACGAGCTTTATTATGTCATTAAAATTTGCTAACCTCGTTTATCTCGTCTTAATTCATAGATTATTGGTTTAAGAAAATCTAAATAAATTAATAATCTTAATTAAAATGTATTATTATAAAATAATACATTTAATTTAAGTTTTAATCTGTTCAATTTAAAAATTAATTTAAAATATAAAATTCACCATTTGAATTTTAAGAGTTACATTTTATAATAATAATTTTAAATAAATAATTTTAATATAAATTTTTTTAAAAATTCACAAAATTCGTATATTTGATAAATATTTGTAAATTTGTACCAACGAGCTTTATTATGTCATTAAAATTTGCTAACCTTGTTTTTCTCGTCTTAATTAATAGATTTTTGGTTTAAAAAAATCTAAATAAATTAATAATCATAATTAAAATGTATTATTATAAAATAATACATTTAATTTAATTTTTAATCTGTTCAATTTAAAAATTAAATTTAAAATATAAAATTTCTACATTTTAATTTTAAGATTTTAAATTTTATAATATTAATTTTAAATAATTAATTTTAAATATAAATTTTTTAAAAATTTCACAAAATTCGTATATTTGATAAAAATTTGTAAATTTGTACCAACGAGCTTTATTATGTCATTATAATTTGCTAACCTTGTTTTTCTCGTCTTAATTAATAGATTATTGGTTTAAGAAAATATAAATAAATTTATAATCATAATTAAAATGTATTATTATAAAATAATACATTTAATTTAATTTTTAATCTATATCAACTTAAAATTTAAATTTAAAATTAAAAATTTCAACATTTTAATTTTAATATTTACAATTATATAATATTAAATTTAAATAATTAATTTTTAACTTAATTTGTTGTAAAAAATCACCAAATTCATATTTTTGAAAAATATTTGTAAATTTTATTTACAAATTCCATATTACTCCCTACTAATATATACACACATCTGTTTATTACAATATTTATTTATGTACATAATTATCGCCGGACTAACTTCTATTATTCCACAATTGATCTGCAATATCCTTTCGAATGGCGGCGCCCCGCCGCGAGTCTGATGCATTGGGCAATGAAGCATCAGGATTTGAATACCTTCGTCATTCTCTTCCTCATCGGTAGCATGTGGTCAACCGAATCATTGAAGTATCGATCACTACCGTGATGTCTAATAATAAAATTATGTATGACGCAAGCAAGCCATTGCAATCAGACACGGCACCCTAAACGGAAACGGCGTTGCAATATTTAAAATCTTAAATCGCTTTTTCAATACCCCGAATGTTTTCTCCACCACATTACGTAATTGGGCATGACGATGATTATACAGATCCTTGCGCGCTCCGATGTACCCGACTACGTGCGTTACTATCAAATTGGCTGATATGATAGCGCTCTCCTCTATATGGCGCCAAAAATTTGTCCGGTGTTTGCGTACCCAGAATCAACCAAGTAGAATTTTCCTGTTAACGACCACAATATAATAAGAAGTTATACTGTAATTATATATGTATTAAATTAATAACTGTATATAGTGAATTGTCAGATTTTCTTACTACCTTCGGGTACTGTGAAACCGCCTGTTTCACACGCCCATCTGAGGACTCGCATATCAGCTGCGGATCCTTCCCACCCAGTGCAAACAAAAAGAAATTCTTGATCAAAGTTGACCGCAGCCATCACATTTTGTGATGTAAACCCTTTCCGACACCGAAAACGTGTTTGGTCCCTCAACTTGACAATCGCCGGAATATGGGTCCCGTCAACCGCACCAATTGCATTCTGCAAATGTACATCGAACATTCAATATCTTTCTTTTTTAAGCCGTCGTTGGCAATACTCATATAATGAATCGTATAAAATACCAATGATTTTAAATTTAATACATCACCTTGAAAGGATGAAATTTGTACTATCTGAGATCCGCGGATGAACATGAGTGTTGCTTGTCGGTTGAGTGAATATATTCGTCTTTTAACATAACGATGCCCCGCAGTACCTTATTAAAATATCTACTGATTGTCTCCCCTGAATGTTGGAATGTTTCGGCGAGCACCCTATTGCAACGGCGTGGCCAATACCAAAAAGAAATATTCCAAGCTGTTCATCAACGGTGATATGTCTTGAGGCGTGTATAAGTCCCTTACCAACAAGCTCATCTCGTAAGCAATGATGTGGTAGTCGTCATTCTGAAATGCTGGTACCCACGGTCTGGATGACCATTTAATATATCACCAATAAATTGATGCCCAGTAAATGGTCTGGTTCGACATTGACGTCTCGGGATTGGAATAAAAATCAGTCTGATCACCTTGATCATATTGCATCGCACCGACTTGTTCCCAATAATCGTCATCGTCATCTAATATCGTCAGTATATTCGCAACGATCGCGGACGAAAATATCCTGCGATAAAACGAAGCTTCCATTTTTTCTGCAAAGAGCCGTTTGTATTCAAGCAATATGTCGCAGTATATAAACATTGTTCTAAACATTACAAACAATACGTAAAGTATATATGCAACATACAACATAACAAGTCTCGAATATAGACCATAGTGGTTATCATCCTCAAATAAAACACATAACAGTAGTACAATATTACATTATCATATACCTAATGTAAACATAAAGTAAAGCATCATAATGTTCCTACAATATTACATTATCATATACCTAATCTAAACATAAAGTACAGCATCATAATGTTCCTACAATATTAATTACCAGTACATATTCTAAACATAAAACTAAGCATCACAATGTTCCTTCAATATTACATTACCAGCTACCTAATTTAAACATGTAATTAAGCATCACAAAATGTTGCATGCGGCGTCATTCATTGTCATGAATACTGTCGAAAGATTATATTCAAGGGAAGAACTGTCGAAATAAAAGACTATCTTTCGCTAGTTGGCGATCCAGCCACTTCATAGCATGCGCGTCGTTCATTGTCATGAATACTTGCCTATTCTTGTCTTCTTTTAATGCCTCTCTGCGGCTGCCACTACCTGATCATCTGTAATTCCATGTAAAGAATATACTCGGGCCATACAGTCCTCGATTGTCGCGATATTGCCCTCGTTGGCTAATTTCAACTTGGTACATTTGGCGGACTAGCTCAAGCTTTTGCTTTCCAATTTCCACCATTTCAGCGAAGGGGTTACTAGTGCCTTGATCCTTTTGCTTCCCAACATTTCTACGCTGGGTTATTTGATCGGCGTGGAGATCGAGGCCTTTTCCCCGCAGAGCTATGCCCTGAACCACTTCCACTAGCACCGATGTTTGGTCCTAGAGGAGCAGGACTTGGCGATCGTGATGTATAACCCGGCATTATGTTCTCAAAGCTGGGTGGTATAGCTGGATCTTCATCATGAGGAGAAGATGAAGATGAACTATCAACAGTTTCGGGAATTGGCATAAAAGAGGAAAACCCGAATGTGCCTGTTGCCGTATTTTTTTGAGTCAGAAACTCAATATCCTTATAATGAGGGAATGTTTATCCCTACATTTTGCATAGGCCGGATTCTCCTGGACAAAGACACGAGGAGTAGGGTTGCTTCACCAATTT
The DNA here is from genome assembly GCA_029204045.2 of Tillandsia leiboldiana. NCBI lineage: Eukaryota > Viridiplantae > Streptophyta > Magnoliopsida > Poales > Bromeliaceae > Tillandsia > Tillandsia leiboldiana. Next base: position 1,157 of record JAQNDB010007936.1, on the reverse strand, counting down.
AAATATCTACTAACTTACAATCTTAACGCAAATAATAAAAATTTTACCGCGATTACTGCTTCCCAGTCTTCATTATCACCAGGGGTAGGAATGTTGTTCGTGTGATCCCATCCCCAGCCCGCTCTTGTTTGATAAGTAGTAATATAATGCAAAAGTTCTCTTCAGAACTTTAAGACGGTTCTTTATTTGGTCTTTTTTTAGGTCGATATTAAGTTTAGAATTGACCTCTTTAACGACTCGGTTCCAGCCCAGAGGTGTGAAAGTACCATTTTATTGTTCCCCGTGTGTGCTCCTCTATTAACAAAGCTAATAGGGTGCTATCCATAGATTCGGTCCAGTTAGGTGTTCGCAGTTCCCGTTTGTGGGCGCGAACTACTCCACCTTCTGTCTGCATATTCTCATTTTGACGGTAGTTTTGGGTTTGTTCGATGTTCGGCGTAGGCCTAGAAAATCTCTTCCAAGGACGCATCTGATTAAAATTTTGTTATGGGTAAAGATCATGCAACACTTGATATTGCTTCCCAACATTGGTGTAAAGTAAATTAATTATTAATATAGAATTAAATTTGTTGGCCCAAACGGGATGATACTCAACCTTGGTTGTTGTCAAAAAATAGTGTTTTTTTTTTAAATTTTGCTCAATTAGTTTCCAACTATACATGGGGTTGCAATGGATTAAAAATCCTTGCCATCCAACTGATGAATATGGAAACTTTCATCATTGCAAAAGGTTGGTGATTTCATCCTTTTTGGGTCTTTTTTTGCGGCAACAAGCAATTATACATTTTAATTTCCAATTATATATGCGAACAACACTCACTTAAACCAAATATATATAATATCACAAATATATATAGGAATAATAGGGGAGTGAGATTAATGGAGCGAACTTACTTTGCGTGAGGCTTTCGGAAGACAGAGAATGAAATCAACCCACAGATCGGCACCAAACAGTCAGCAAGGCAGGCAAGGCAGCCAATTCACAATGTTAGAACACTGTAACCACGACAGCAGCGCAAGAGATGTACGCGGACGAAGAGAAGGCGGCGGCCTCGGGGGGCGGAGGGGGGGGGGGGGCAGCGGGCTCGGGGGGCCCAGGCACTGGGGGCAGAGGGAGAGGAGGGAGGAGCGCGGGGGGGGGGGGGGGGGGGGGGGGG
>JAQNDB010007935.1:0-11452 GCA_029204045.2 Tillandsia leiboldiana | reverse complement strand
CCAATGTTAGAGCACCTAGCGTGTGTATCTGGCCATGGGCGTCAATGTGATGCCACAGATGGACCCGTTGTGTGTTATTCTAGCCGGTGTAGGCCTTCGGCTGAGTTTGCCGAAATTCGGAAAGGAAAGAATAGGTCCCACCGAGGTCGGACATGAGATTCCGCCCGAAAACAAACGCTTGAATGCAAAACGGCTATTTGCTTGTTTATTTTCGAGTCCGCATGCCCAAAAACGGACTCCCGGAAGTTTTCAGTGGAAAAAAAAATGGTGCAGTGGGAGGGGGTAGCCGCCGGGATGCCACGTGGGCGGCTGTGTCATTGGCCCGGTTTTCAGGATGCGCGGTCCACAGAGCTCGCGCGGCTGGGTGCACAGACCGCGAGCGCATGGACACGTGGCACCGCCTGATTGGCGGGCGCAAGGGCGCGCGTTCTACCGGTGAGCGCGGCGTTGCATGTACCAATGCGGGCCACGTGGCAGCCTCCGGTTGGTCGGTGCATGCGGCGCGGTCCACTGAATTCCATTTGAATGCGTGGACCGGGTGTAGGGGACACGTGTCGCCCTCTGTTTCGCGGGCGCACCGTGCGCGGCGCACGGAGTCGGGTCGGTGTGCCTCGGGCCTGCCCACGTCGGGGCCATGCCGCGCGCCGGCGCGGCCGCCGACTTGCGGTCAGCGGTCAACCGGGTGGACACGTGTCGCCGCTGAGTGGCGGGCGCCAACCGCCTCACTGTGCGGGGGCGGGCCACGTGGCAGCCAGTGGGTGGGCCGACAGCTGTTTGCTGTTCGGCGGGCACGTGGCGGCTCCTGGTGGATTCGGGCGTGAACAGTGTTGGGCCGGCCCAACACTGTAGCCGCCCGAATGTTCCGGGCGCCCGAAATTTTGGGCCAAAGCCCATTGACTTGTTTTTTTTCCGGGCTGTTTCGGGTGAGGCCTATAAAAAGGCCTCAAGGGGCCTCGTTTTGAAGCTTTTCCCGAAAGCTTTTCACTTGGAGCCCTTCACCAATTCTCTTCCTCTCCCTCTTGTGCATCTCTTGGCGGAAGTTCAGAATTTTTGGAGGCCGCGACGACGGCGACTTCTGCATCGGGTGCGGAGCGACGATCTACTGTTGGAGGCCCATTTCCGTCGCAGTTTAGTCCGGGAGGTCTACCGGGCTACCCCGACATTATTTTGGACGATTTCTGCGGTGACGGTTTCGTAAGAGGTAAATCTACATTTTCGTGTTGGACACTTTTTCTGGATCCGAGCTTTTCTTGGGTTCTGGGTACATTTTAACCCCCTTTGCGACTGTTGGTTGATTTGGACAGCACCTACTTGTCGGATTTTTATCTCCTCATCCGGACATCGGAATTCGACGTTTCAGGACTCTATCGACATCTACTCTTCGCGAGGATCGCCGTCATATTTTTATTGGAATTTTTGGAGGAAGTTTTTCAGGTGAAAATTTCGTGTTAATGGGACTGTTCACCACAGATTTTGGGGAATGTGGAATTTGTGTGAATTAAAGTGTAATTTTGGTGTATGTTTGTACCCAGGAGTTTGTGAGCACTTCTACCGTGTTGTTGGCTTGGTGGGATTTGTGATTTGACAGTTGTGGGCTTTCTCAGCTGTGCGATTTGGACAGTTAGCACTTTCAGGTGGGTGACCTTGCTTCCAAGAACTCTGGACTGTGTACTAATTCTATGTGTGTAGGATCATGCATGTTAGAAATTGGAGTATTAGCATGTGTAAAACTGTATGTTGTATCTTGTATATCAGTTGTTGAATCTTTTGATTCCTGCACTATGTTAAGTAATGAAATCTTGGAATTTGACCTAGCACCCCTGTCATATGTATCATGTTCAGCCAGTCTGTAGAAAAACTCCAACTTGGGCTAGGTTTTTATTGCTCTAGACATTCCACATCACGATACTTCATTTCACTATGGACTTAGCTTTTCCTCGCCCGAGTTGTGGGCCGAGAGGTCGGTCGGTTGTGGGATGCATTTGCACTCGTGTCTGGGGACCGAGTGGAGTTGATAGCAGTCTGTAGATTTGATTTCTTTGGGCGAGTGATAGTGATGGTAGATCTGGGTTCTTGGAAACTGTCAGAGAGACAGTGGGTTTCAGCTGTGTAGATTCCAGCTAGTGTGTGAGTCAGTGATTTGTTTGGTAGTCGATCTTATTGATCGAGGATTGGATCATAGCCTGCATGAGCCACATTTGAGCTTTACAGTGATACTATACAGTGATACTTATGGGTTACTTTGACTCGAGCGGGTCGCTCCCCTCGAGGGCCACTCCGGAGTAGGCGAGACCGGGTTGTGTACCGGTGTGAGTTTGAGATGTTCTTTAGCGACTTGTTGTTGCAGTGGTCCCTCTGGCTGTGCTTTCGTTGGCAGCCACGGACGCCCTACGTAAGTCCGCTCCTCCGGGACGTAACGGCAGTAGGTTGGCGCAGGTTTGACTGGACCCGTGTGGCAGTCAGTTTTGATTGGGTGATCAGGGAGGAGAGTTAGTTGTGGCATTATGTTCTTTCTGTTCCACTGTTGAGCATCTAGATAGAGGCATAGTAGCTGTAGAGTTACCTTTCCCAGCTCTCCTTATAGCACTGCATATGTTACTTTTGCCTCTGGTAGACTTAGTGGGCAGACCGTCGGGCTTGTTGGCGGCACCCACTGAGAACTACTGTGGGATGTAGTTCTCACACCCGTCGTGGTGTTTTCTCCCCAGGGACTTCTGCTCCAGTTCCTGCAGCTCCTGTTGCTGATCCAGCTCCTTCTGACCGAGGTAAGGGCGTCGCGAGATAGATCCCCTCCTGTCGTCTTCTGTGTGTGAGTAGATGTACCCCAGTTCCATTTTGGTGTGTGTTATGTCGAGTGACTTTTGTAGTGAGGTTTTGAGTTGTACCTTCCTTTCCTGCTTTTATGAGAGACTCCTGTATTCTGGTGAGGATGGTCTGTATATTAAAAGTTGTAGTCTTATTTTATGTATTTCTTTCCAGCTTTTCTCTTTCAGCTCTGATATCTGCTAGTGTAGATGTTTCTTTGCAGGTTAGTCGCTACGCCTATACGGGGCTTCCCGTACGGGCGGCGGATCTGTTGGCGAGCCGGGCGCAGTATCGCCCCGGGCGTGACAGATTAGAGTGGTATCAGAGCCTAGGATGTAGGTCTTGGAGGACTTAGGAACCCTAGGCTTGTGGTTGGACCCTAGGATGACTCGCGTGAGAGCCGTGATTTTAGCGAGAGTCCTGATTGGATTTCTAACTCTCCCGAGCGGTTCGGGGTCGATTGACATGTCTTCCTTCGGTGGCAACTATGTTGGCTGCAGACAACATAGTACTTCGGAAAGGGGGACATGCCTTCTGACTTTCGCTAGATTGGGTCGAGAGATGATTTGGGTTCTGATTGTTTGCCTTGTCCCTCAGGTGGGGATGCCTCCTCGACGCTCGATGGTGACGCGTTCGCAGCCTTCGTCCTCTGAGCCCGAGCAGGAGGACTCGGAGCAGGGACAGCAGAGCGAGGTTTTGGAGCTCCGTGCCCAGGTGGCACAGTTGACTGAGGCGTCTCGACGCCAGGAGGAGGCTGTGAGTCGGTTGACGCTCTTGTTGGAGCAGAGAGCGCAGCCGGCGGTGGTACCCCCTGAGAGTTCTCCGGTGCCTTCTTCCCCTGTGGTGGCACCCCCGGTTGTGCAGCCTGCACCAGCAGTTCCGGCTGAGCCTGTTTCCAGTAGGCCACCGTCTGGGACGACGGGATCTTTGACTTTGGCAGAGCAGCAGGTTTTGGTGGGTCTTTTGTTGAGGTTTCGCAAGTTTGATCCACCCACCCGCTTTTCGGGCATGAGTGCTGAGCCGTGGGCGGCTGAGTCTTGGGTTACAGCTATGGAGCGCCATTTCGAGAGCCTTTTTATTGATGAGAGGTTTCGAGTTCTGTTGGCTACTCATTTTCTGGAGAGCAACGCCGAGGCATGGTGGCGGCGTGTGCGACCCGCAGGTCCGCCTGGGACCCAGTTTATCTCTTGGGCAGAGTTTCGCGGTATGCTTCTTGGGGCCTTCTTTCCCGAGAGTGTTCGACAGAGCTTGGAGGAGCAGCTGAGGAATCTCCGCCAGGGAGATAGGCCCGTACACGCGTACATAGCCGATTTCAATCGGCTGTTGGCTAGTATGCCCCACGTGGCCAGAGATGAGACCCACCGGATCTACATGTTCGAGAGAGGGTTGCGTCGGGACATTTATCAGTTGGTCCGCTCCCTCAGATTACAGACTTTAGAGGCCTCGATGGAGCAGGCACTTTATGTGGAGGGTGGTGAGGCCGTGATGGCAGAGGTGACTCCAGCCCCCGTTGTGACTCCTGGGGCGAAGCGCCCCGCGCAGTTTGAGGAGGGGCAGTCGAGTAGACAGGGACCCCCGAGACCACCCCGTTTCCACTCTCAGGGACGGGGGTATCAGGGGCGGCAGAGATCTGGGGGATCTCGTCAGTTCCAGCAGCAGCAGCGTCGACCACCTCGACGCAGCAGTCTTTCGCAGCAGCAGCAGCTTCGCAGCAGCAGCAGACTTCGCGGCAGCCGCGCCCCGACCGTTGTATCATCTGTGGAGGACCGCACTCACCAGCCCAGTGCCCGCAGAGTCAGGGCCGCTGCTTCCGTTGCGGGCAGACCGGTCACTTCGCGAGGGCGTGCCCCAGGGCAGGTTACCCAGCTCCTTCATCAGCTTCTGCATCCTTCGTTCCTCGTCAGTCAGCAGGACCTTCGGCGACCTCCGGTAGGCCAGATTTTGCTCCATCGTCCTCGCGACAGCCAGAGCGACATCCCCCGGCGCCGAGCGGTCGAGTCTATGCCGCTCAGGTAGAGGATGCTACAGCAGCAGAGCATGTCGTCGCAGGTATTATTTTGATTTCTGCAGTTCGTACTCGTACTCTCTTTGATACCGGTGCATCGCATTCTTTTATCAGTAGAGCATTTGCATCCCTTCATGGTATAGAGGTAGTTTCTTTATCGCATGCATTAGAGGTTCAGATACCAGATCATGTCTTGCATGTCGAGGAGTATTGTAGGGATTGCCCTGTGCAGTTGGGATCCTGGATTTTGCCGGCAGACTTGCTTGTCTTGCGGCAGCTCCAGGATTTCGACGTCGTGCTAGGTATGGATTGGTTGTCGAGGTACTATGCTGTTATAGACTGCAGAGAGAGGACGGTGACCCTCCGCGAGCCTGGACAGGAGGAGTTTGTCTTCAGAGGCTGCCAGAGCACCTTCTTTGCGATGACTGTTTCTTCGGCGAGGGCTAGGCGGATGATTAGTAGGGGCTGCACCGCTTTCTTAGCGACGATTGTGGAGGTGCCTACGGCGGCACTGGGACTCGAGGATATTCCTGTTGTCCGCGAGTTCCCAGATGTGTTTCCCCCTGAGTTGACGACGATGCCGCCGGAGAGGGAGGTGGAGTTTGTGATTGATGTGGTACCGGGAACCGCACCAATCTCGAAGGCGCCTTATAGGATGGCACCTGCCGAGTTGAGGGAGTTGAAGGCCCAGCTTCAGGATCTTATGGATAGGGGCTTTGTCAGGCCTAGTGTTTCTCCGTGGGGAGCGCCAGTTTTATTTGTGAAGAAGAAGGATGGGTCGCTTCGTTTGTGTGTGGATTATCGGGAGTTGAATAAAGTGACCATCCGGAACAAGTACCCTCTTCCACGGATAGATGATTTATTTGATCAGTTGCAGGGAGCCACAGTGTTTTCGAAGATTGATCTTCAGTCAGGTTACCACCAGTTGAGGGTGAGGGCCGAGGACATCCCTAAGACGGCTTTTCGATCCCGGTATGGGCATTATGAGTTTCGGTTATGCCGTTTGGTTTGACTAATGCCCCAGCTGCTTTCATGGATTTGATGAACCGGGTATTTCAGCCGTACTTAGACTTGTTTGTGGTTGTGTTCATTGATGACATCTTGATCTACTCCCGGAGCGATGTGGATCATGAGGAGCACTTGAGGATAGTGCTGCAGCTTCTACGTGAGAAGAAGCTGTATGCCAAGCTTAAGAAGTGCGAGTTTTGGCTTCGGGAGGTTGCATTCTTGGGCCACTTGGTATCAGCCGCAGGAGTGGCAGTTGACCCGACGAAGATTGATACAGTTCGGGATTGGCCGAGACCGACGACGGTGACTGAGGTCCGGAGCTTTCTGGGCTTGGCAGGCTACTACCGTCGGTTTGTAGAGGGCTTTGCGAAGCTCTCTACTCCCCTGACCTGTTTGACTAGGAAGGGGATGAGGTTCATTTGGACTGAGCAGTGTCAGCGGAGTTTTGAGGAGCTGAAGAAGAGACTGATTTCAGCACCAGTTCTTACACTGCCAGTGATGGTGATGGCTACGTGATTTACAGTGACGCCTCGCACAGCGGTTTGGGTTGTGTCTTGATGCAGCATGGGAGGGTAATTGCTTATGCTTCACGGCAACTAAAGGATTATGAGAAGAATTACCCTACTCATGATTTAGAGCTGGCAGCTGTGGTGTTCGCATTGAAGTTGTGGCGGCATTACCTCTACGGTGAGCATTGTGAGATCTACACGGATCATAAGAGCTTAAAGTATCTGTTTACTCAAAAGGAGCTGAACCTGAGGCAACGCCGGTGGTTGGAGTTACTGAAGGATTACGATGTGAGTATCCTCTATCATCCCGGCAAGGCCAATGTGGTAGCAGATGCTTTGAGTCGGAGGTCAGTGCAGAGCTTGAGCATGTTGGTCACGCAGCAGGCCCCGTTGATTGAGCAGTTGAGGCGACTCCAGATTGAGGTTGTATCCCCTGGGGTCTCTGCTAGACTGATGTCTATGGTCTTGCAGCCCACTCTGTTGGACAGGATTAGGGAGACGCAGAGTGAGGACCCCCACTTGGAGAGGATTAGATCACAGATTCAGGCAGATCTTATAGGGGATTTTACAGTGGATAGCTCGGGAGTACTGCGGTACAGGGACCGAGTGTGTGTGCCTTCGGATTCAGAGATCAGAGACCTGATTTTGGGTGAGGCTCATTATACACCTTATACCATTCATCCTGGTGGTACTAAGATGTATAAGGACCTCAAGGCACATTTTTGGTGGTCCGGAATGAAGCGGGACGTTGGAAGATTCGTGGCTCACTGTTTAACTTGCCAGCAAGTGAAAGCAGAGCACCGGGTTCCTGCTGGCAAGTTGCAAAGTCTTCCAATTCCCGAGTGGAAATGGGACCACATCACCATGGACTTTGTTACAGGGCTGCCGAGAGCGCAGAGTGGAGCCGACGCGATTTGGGTTATTGTTGATAGACTCACCAAGTCAGCGCATTTCTTGCCTGTTCAGATGACTTGGTCATTGGAGCGTCTGGCACAGTTGTATTTGGACGAGATAGTGAGGCTACACGGGATACCTGCGTCGATTGTTTCAGATCGGGATCCGAGGTTTGTGTCACGATTCTGGGGGAGTTTACAGTCAGCTTTGGGGACCCAGCTCAGATTCAGCACTGCATTCCACCCACAGACTGATGGCCAGTCTGAGCGCACTATACAGACCCTTGAGGATATGCTGAGAGCGTGCGTTATGGATTTTGGAGGGGGGTGGTACCGACACTTATCTTTGGTTGAGTTTGCGTACAACAACAGCTATCAGGCGAGCATCCAGATGGCTCCGTTTGAGGCGTTGTATGGACGCAAGTGTCGGTCACCCTTGTATTGGAGTGACGTGGGTGAGAGGAAGACTTTGGGACCAGATCTTCTTTTGGAGGCTGAGGAGAAGGTCAGAGTTGTTCGTCGACACCTTGAGGTAGCCCAGAGTCGTCAGAGGAGTTATGCAGATACTCGACGGCGAGACCTGGAGTTTCAGATTGGTGACCATGTATTCTTAAAGGTCTCGCCTTCGAAAGGGGTCCGGAGATTTGGAGTGCGTGGGAAGCTTAGTCCCCGTTTTGTTGGACCCTTTGAGGTACTTGAGAGGGTAGGCCCTGTGGCTTATAGAGTTGCTCTTCCTCCACGTTTGGCCGGTGTACACGATGTTTTTCATGTCTCAGCCCTGAGGAGATATGTCTTTGATCCGTCGCATGTGGTTGACTTCACTCCCTTGGAGATCGGTGAGGACCTGGTTTACGAGGAGCGGCCGTTGCGGATTCTTGCTCGTGAGGTGAGGGAATTGCGCAACCGGACCATTCCGTATGTGAAGATCTTATGGAGCAATCACGATGAGCGAGAGGCTACTTGGGAGCTAGAGACAGAGATGAGATCTGCTTACCCTTTTCTGTTCGAGACTACTGGTTGAGGTACGCCTGTTCTACCTTACTTCGTTTCGAGGACGAAACTTCCTTTTAGTGGGGGAGGATGTAGTGGCCCAAATTCCCATGCAGCGTTCTTCCGATGAATCCACTGTTAGAGCACCTAGCGTTGGTGTATCTGGCCCATGGTGCGTCAATGGGATGCCACAGATGGACCCTGTGTGTTATTATTAGCTGTGTAGGCCTTCGGCTGAGTTTGCCGAAATTTCGGAAAAGAATTAGGCCCAACAGAGGTCGGAAATGGATTCAGCACGGAAAAACGCTTGAAAACGGCTATTTGCTTGTTTATTTCTGAGTCCGGATGCCCAAAAACGGACTCCCGGAAGTTTTCAGTGGAAAATGGTGCATGGGAGGGGCCGTAGACCGCCGGGATGCCACGTGGCGGCCTGTCATTGGCCGGTTCAGGATGCGCGGTCCACAGAGCTGCGCGGCGGGGTGCACAGACCCGGCGCATGGACACGTGGCACCGCCTGATTGGCGGGCGCAAGGCGCGCGGTCTACCGGGTGAGCGCGGCGGTGCATGGACCAATGCGGGGCCACGTGGCAGCCTCCGGTTGGTCGGTGCATGCGGCGCGGTCCACTGAATTCCAGTTGAATGCGTGGACCGGGTGTAGGGGACACGTGTCGCCCTCTGGTTCGCGGGCGCACCGTGCGCGGCGCACGGAGTCGGGGTCGGTGCCTCGGGGCGCGTGCCCACGTCGGGGCCATGCCGCGCGCCCGGCGCGGCCGCCGACCGGTCAGCGGGTCAACCGGGGTGGACACGTGTCGCCCGCTGATTGGCGGGCGCCAACCGCCTCACTGTGCGGGGGCGGGCCACGTGGCAGCCAGCGGGTGGGCCGAACAGCTGTTTGCTGTTCGGCGGGCCACGTGGCGGCTCCTGGTGGATTCGGGCGTGAACAGTGTTGGGCCGGCCCAACACTGTAGCCGCCCGAATGTTCCGGGCGCCCGAAATTTTGGGCCCAAAGCCCATTGACTTGTTTTTTTCCGGGCTGTTTCGGGTGAGGCCTATAAAAAGGCCTCAAGGGGCCTCGTTTTGAAGCTTTTCCCGAAAGCTTTTCACTTGGAGCCCTTCACCAATTTTCTTCCTCTCCCTCTTGTGCATCTCTTGGCGGAAATTCAGAATTTTTGGAGGCCGCGACGACGGCGACTTCTGCATCGGGGTGCGGAGCGACGATCTACTGTTGGAGGCCCATTTCGTCGCAGTTTAGTCCGGGAGGTCTACCGGGCTACCCCGACATTATTTTTGGACGATTTCTGCGGTGACGGTTTCGTAAGAGGTAAATCTACATTTTTCGTGTTGGACACTTTTTCTGGATCCGAGCTTTTCTTGGGTTCTGGGTACATTTTTAACCCCCTTTGCGACTGTTGGTTGATTTGGACAGCACCTACTTGTCGGATTTTTATCTCCTCATCCGGACATCGGAATTCGACGTTTCAGGACTCTATCGACATCTACTCTTCGCGAGGATCGCCGTCATATTTTTATTGGAATTTTTGGAGGAAGTTTTTCAGGTGAAAATTTCGTGTTAGTGGGACTGTTCACCACAGATTTTGGGGAATGTGGAATTTGTGTGAATTAAAGTGTAATTTTGGTGTATGTTTGTACCCAGGAGTTTGTGAGCACTTCTACCGTGTTGTTGGCTTGGTGGGATTTGTGATTTGACAGTTGTGGGCTTTCTCAGCTGTGCGATTTTGGACAGTTAGCACTTTCAGGTGGGTGACCTTGCTTCCAAGAACTCTGGACTGTGTACTAATTCTATGTGTGTAGGATCATGCATGTTAGAAATTGGAGTATTAGCATGTGTAAAACTGTATGTTGTATCTTGTATATCAGTTGTTGAATCTTTTGATTCCTGCACTATGTTAAGTAATGAAATCTTGGAATTTGACCTAGCACCCCTGTCATATGTATCATGTTCAGCCAGTCTGTAGAAAAACTCCAACTTGGGCTAGGTTTTTATTGCTCTAGACATTCCACATCACGATACTTCATTTCACTATGGACTTAGCTTTTCCTCGCCCGAGTTGTGGGCCGAGAGGTCGGTCGGTTGTGGGATGCATTTGCACTCGTGTCTGGGGACCGAGTGGAGTTGATAGCAGTCTGTAGATTTGATTTCTTTGGGAGAGTGATAGTGATGGTAGATCTGGGTTCTTGGAAACTGTCAGAGAGACAGTGGGTTTCAGCTGTGTAGATTCCAGCTAGTGTGTGAGTCAGTGATTTGTTTGGTAGTCGATCTTATTGATCGAGGATTGGATCATAGCCTGCATGAGCCACATTTGAGCTTTACAGTGATACTATACAGTGATACTTATGGGTTACTTTGACTCGAGCGGGTCGCTCCCCTCGAGGGCCACTCCGGAGTAGGCGAGACCGGGTTGTGTACCGGTGTGAGTTTGAGATGTTCTTTAGCGACTTGTTGTTGCAGTGGTCCCTCTGGCTGTGCTTTCGTTGGCAGCCACGGACGCCCTACGTAAGTCCGCTCCTCCGGGACGTAACGGCAGTAGGTTGGCGCAGGTTTGACTGGACCCGATGTGGCAGTCAGTTTTGATTGGGTGATCAGGGAGGAGAGTTAGTTGTGGCATTATGTTCTTTCTGTTCCACTGTTGAGCATCTAGATAGAGGCATAGTAGCTGTAGAGTTACCTTTCCTAGCTCTCCTTATAGCACTGCATATGTTACTTTTGCCTCTGGTAGACTTAGTGGGCAGACCGTCGGGCTTGTTGGCGGCACCCACTGAGAACTACTGTGGGATGTAGTTCTCACACCCGTCGTGGTGTTTTTCTCCCCAGGGACTTCTGCTCCAGTTCCTGCAGCTCCTGTTGCTGATCCAGCTCCTTCTGACCGAGGTAAGGGCGTCGCGAGATAGATCCCCTCCTGTCGTCTTCAGTGTGTGAGTAGATGTACCCCAGTTCCATTTTGGTGTGTGTTATGTCGAGTGACTTTTGTAGTGAGGTTTTGAGTTGTACCTTCCTTTCCTGCTTTTATGAGAGACTCCTGTATTCTGGTGAGGATGGTCTATATTTAAAAGTTGTAGTTTTATTTATGTATTTCTTTCCAGCTTTTCTCTTTCAGCTCTGATATCTGCTAGTGTAGATGTTTCTTTGCAGGTTAGTCGCTACGCCTATACGGGGCTTCCCGTACGGGCGGCGGATCTGTTGGCGAGCCGGGCGCAGTATCGCCCCGGGGCGTATTGACTCT
>JAQNDB010007934.1:0-11453 GCA_029204045.2 Tillandsia leiboldiana | reverse complement strand
GAAACCAGCGCCCGACGGCGAAAAACCGCCCAAAAAATCAGCTTGCAAATCCTGCGAAAACCGCTCGCGAAAAACTGCCAGAAAACCGCTCGCCAGATGCGACGCGCAAACAGCGAGAATCGGCTTGCGAAAAACAACGAAAACCCTGCGCAAAACTGCTCGCAACCTGCTCGCGAAAAAACTGCTCAAAATCTGCTTGACGGCGAAAAAGCAGCAGCCGACGGCGAAAAACTGCGGCCCGACGGCGAAAACAGCTGGCCCGACGGCGACCCACGGGGCTCCGACGGCGGGAAAAACCGCCGCGGCCACGCAACACGAGGAGCGCCCGCCGTCCGGGGAGCACGCCGAGCGGCGAAAAACCCAGATACTAGCCGCCGACGGGGGGGCCCGCCGCACGGCGCCAACCAAGCAGCGCCGCGCAGCAACCCGCTGCGCGGTGCCGGAGCGCGCGCAGCGCCCTGCGGCGCTGCTGGTGCGCGCCAGCGGCGCTGCGCGCAGCGCCCCGACGGCGCTGCGAGCGGTCGGCGCCGCGCGGCCCGCAGGCCGCGCGCGGCCAGAGAGGCGCGCGCGCCACCTGCGCACGGCCCTGCCGCGCGCCCCCGCGCGCGCCTGCGCGCGGCCAGGAGATTGCGCGCGCACTCCGGGCGCGGCCCTGCCGCGCCCCGGCGCGCGCGGCCAGCCGGAGCCCGCGTGCCGCTCTTTGCTGCACGCGGCGCCGCACCCAAGCCGCCAAGTCGCCGCAGGGTGCTGCCAACAGCAGCACCCTGGCGCCGCGCGTGCGCCGTTGCGCGCGCGCGCGGCCGCCGGCGACGGCAAATTCCAAAAACCCCCAATAAAATCCGAAAATCCCCAAAAAAATCCAATTAATCCAAAAAAAATCCCATTTTTAGCTCTTTAAAAATCCAAACAAAAATCCCAAGCTCTCCAAAGCCAAGAAAAACCTCAAAAGAACCAAAAAATCTGAATTTTACTTACCTCGACGACGCGCCGCCGCACGCCCACGAGCTTCACGCGGCCTCCAACGGCGAGTCCAAAAATCCAAGATCGGCTCAAAACTCCTTTCCTTCATCTTCTTCTTCTTCCTTTTTCCTCTCTTTTCTTTCCTTTCTTTCTTTTTCCTTTTTCATTTCTCTGCTGCTACAGGGAGGGTTGGGGCCCTTTATATAAAGCATAAGGCTTTAATTAATTAATTAACTAATTTAATTAATTCCAAAACTCCAACTCCAACTCACTTTTTGCCTTCGGGCTCTCCGCCGCTGCCCGAACCTCCCGAACTCCGCTGTAAATCGAAAATACACGCGCTCACAGCTTTTTTCTCTTCAAAAAGCTCATCCGTTGAGTCGGGGTGCTCAAATCAAATACCGCTCCAAAACTGCCAGTTCCGACTCACTTTTTGCCTCCGGTCCTCCGCGTCATCCGGACCTCCGAACCTCGCTGTAAATCAAAAGTACACGTGTCCACACTTTTTCTCCTCAAAAGCTTATCCGTTGAGTCGGGTGCTCAAATCAATTACCGGCTCCAAAATTGCCAGTTTCCGACTCACTTTTGCCTTCGGGTCCTTCGCGTCAGTCCGGAACCTCCCGAACCTCGCTGTAATCTGAAGTACCCTGATCCAAGTGTTCCCGACTTTCCGGCACTCCACGTTGAAGTCGGAAATTCCCAATCTCATCCTCAATCGGCCTACAAAGCCCGAAAAACCCCGAATCGAGCTGGAGCTTCCGCGTTGATCCGAATCAACCCGGCAATCCACTATAAACTCAAATGCAACATGCCCAAGGCAATTCTCTGCTCCAAGCCATCTGTGTGGTCGGCGCGCGCTATCCAAAGCCCGGTTACTACACCGACAGCGTCGGCCGATAAAGCTTCGTACGGCGCCATCTGGATGCTGGCCTGGTAACAATTATTGTAGGCGACTCCACGAGGGGTAGGTAGCGTGACCATCGTCCCCCAAATCAAGTACACAGGCCCAAAGCATGTCCTCTAGGATCTGGATCACCCGTTCAGACTGCCCGTCTGTCTGGGGGTGAAAGGCTGTTGCTGAAGTGCAGTCTGGTCCCCAGAGCCCGTTGTAGACTCTGCCAAAAGTTTGAGGACAAACCGTGTGTCCTCTGTCCGAAGTGATCGATGCCGGTACCCCCGTGCAACCCTCACGATCTCGCTGATGTAGACTTGAGCCAGCCGATCTCGCGTCCACGTCGTGTGAATGGTTAGGAAGTGAGCGCTACTTCGTTAACCGATCCACGACGACCCAGATGGTGTCGTGCCCCTGTTGCGAACGCGGAAGCCCGATGACAAAATCCATGGTGATTCGCCCCCATTTCCACTCTGGCACTGGTAGTGGCTGCAACTTTCCCGCCGGCCGCTGGTGTTCGGCCTTTATCTGTTGGCATCAAACAATGTGCTACAAACCGTGTTACATCCCCTTCAGCTTCGGCCACCAGAAAGTCTGCCTGAGGTCTCTATACATTTTTGTGCCCCCGGGGTGCGCCGCATAGGGGCGCAGTGTGCTTCTGTCAAAAATTTCCCTCTTCAAATCTGCGAATCGGGCATGCATATCCGCCCTCGAAACGAAGTGTGCCATCTGCCTCCACCGAAAAGTCCCCCTCCTGTTCCAGGGAAATCCTGTCCCGAACACGCTGTAAATGCGGATCAGTCCTTGGCCTTCTCGGATCTCCTCGAACAAGGTTGGTTGACTATTAAATGTACGGATTTTGTTTTGGCGCATTTCGTGAAAGTGTTAAGTCTTGAAGATTGAAGATGAATGAAGTTTGGATCATATACCTCAATCTCAAGAAAGAAGAATTCAAAAGGATCAGGTAAGTTTAACTAAATATTTTTGGTGATCCGAATACTTCTTGTAGTGTAGAAACACTTGGAAGAATTTTTATTGCATAAAAATCAAGAACTGGACATGAGACATGTTCAGGATCCGGATCAGATTGTTCAATCCGGATCCCGAAGGTGGTTCGTTCATACACCAGTTCAATCCGGATCGTAGCTTCCCTTGATCCGGATCCCGAACATTGAGTTTACCATTTTCCTTGAACGATCCGGATCAGGCTTCGCAATCCGGATCCCGAACGTTGATGTTTGGTGAACTGTATGAACGATCCGGATCAAGCACTTCGATCCGGATCCCGAACCTTCGTTTTTCTGGAATTGCCTGACTCGTTACGACGATCCGGATCACAGCTAATCCGATCCGGATCGCCGTCGTAAAATTTCCAGAAACGACAGTTTTTGATCCTTATCTTCTTCCTAGGGTTTCTAACCTATAAATAGACCCTATGATTCTTTTTCTAGGGTTAATCCAGAATCCACATAGCCGTCATAATCAAATATCTTTTATACGGCCTAGATCCACATATAGAGAAGAAAGGAAATCATTAGATATTACTCTATGTTTCTTCATCTATATTGATTAGTTTGATTCTAGGTTTTCATACTCACATCTTGAGTTGAATCAAACTAATGAATACTTAGATGGTATTTCCTATCTATCTTTGATCTAAGTATTCGGCGGATCATCACCACCCAAAAACAACGATTTACCCCAAAATCGGCGCGTGGACTCGCGTGGCCTTGTGGATTCAAGGTGCAACCGCTCTCGTGGATTCGGAGCGAGGTACGTTCGTGGATTCGAAGCGTGCTACTGGGTGAAGACCGTGGATTCGGTCAGACGTCGTGGACTCGACGTTGGACGCCGTGGATTCGGCGTTGGACGCAGATCGTGGATTCGAGACGCGTTGCGGAGCGAGCGGAGAAGATCAACTAGGAGCGTATGGAAAAGGTTGAGTCGTCTGTGAGTACGGTATATCACCTTGTACGTGTTTAATTCTAGTGGATTTCACCGTGTTATCGGTCCCGTGGTTTTTTACTCCGGTTTGGAGTTTTCCACGTAAAAATCTTGCGTGTTCATTTATATTTCCGCATTGGGTTTTTATTGCGCAATGATTTTTTGAGTGTTTATTGTTTACACCTATTCACCCCCCTCTAGGTGTTTTTTCCCCTATTTAGATCCATTATTACATATAACCCAACAAGTGGTATCAGAGCGGGAATAGGGTTGTAAACAATGGTTGAAGGTGGAAACATCAACAGACCCCCATTCTTTGATGGAACAAATTATGCGTACTGGAGAGTACGGATGAAAGCCTTTTTAATTTCCATCGACGAACGGGTGTGGCAATCAATTGAATTAGGATGGTCTAATCCAACTGAAATTATTGCTGATGTTCGCACCATCAAACCTAGGTCGAAATGGACCAAGGAAGAGTTAGATTCATCTTCTTACAATGGCAAGGGAATTAATGCTATTTTTAATGCCTTATCTCAAACTGAATTCTCTCGCGTCTCGGCATGTGAGACTGCGAAAGAAATCTGGGATGTTCTTCAGGTTACACATGAGGGAACTAACCTCGTGAAGATTCAAAAGCTGCAAATGCTTACGAGCAGATTTGACTCTATTTTCATGGCAGAAAATGAATCTTTCACGGACTACTATACACGATTGCAAGACATCGTAAACTCATGTGCTAACCTGGGAGAGAAGATTCCAGAATTTAAGGTTGTAAGAAAGATCTTAAGAACTCTTCCTGAACGATTTCGCCCAAAGGTTACAGCCATTGAAACTATTAAACACCCGGACGAAATGCGTGTAGAAGAACTAGTTGGTTCATTACAAACTTATGAAATGACATTTACTACTAACTATTCTTCGGGAAAGGCATCCTCTTCTAAGTCTTCAGGTTATGCTTTGAAAACAACAAAGGAAGAAGACACGGATTCATCCTCCTCAGACGATGACGAGAACCTATCTATGGAGGAATTTGAGAAGCAGCTCGCTCTCTTGACAAGGAAGTTTCGCCGCAACTTTCGAAGGGGTAATTCAAGTAAAACTCCATCCTTCGGAAAGTCGAAGAAAGGCAAGGGTACTTCAAGTTACAAGTCAAGAAAGCAAGAGAACTTTTCAAAGGATAAGAAAAGTTCAGAAGGACAAGTCCAATGCTTCAAGTGCCGAGGATACGGCCATATCTCAACGGAGTGTCCAACTAAGAATCCGTCGAAGAAGAAAGCGATGCAAGTCGTCACTGGGATGACAACTCAACGTCAAATGAGTCATCCTCAAGTGATGAAGAAGAAAGCGCAACGGCATTCCACGCGTCCACATCTTCACCCTTCATGTGCTTAATGGCAAGTACTTCAGATTCATTGTCCAACTCCTCCGGTTGAAAAAACTGCAACGGATGATGAATCAAGTAACTCTGAAGGTGAAGATTTTGTTTTAGCCTACCACAGACTTTTGAGGGATTCAAAGAAACTGGCTAAACAAAACAAGGGGTTGAGAGGGAGATTACAGGATCTCGAAGAAGAAGTAAAAAGGGTAACTTCTCTCTCGACCGATCTTGAAGTGGAAAGGGATAATCTGATAAAAGCAAATGTTTCCCTTCAAGAGTCCAATGAGCTTTTTGAGAAGGAACATACAAACTGGTGGATAAAGCGAATCACTTCTCAAAGCTCTACATCGAGGCCCAACAAGATAAATTGGAAATGACAAAGACCATTCTCCAACTAAAGGATGACTTAAAGAGATTTTCTTCTGGAAGGAGTAAGTTGGATAAGCTTCTTGGTCTTGGTCAAACAAATCGGTTCGGCCTCGGTACACTCAAACTGGAAACAGTCCAAGTTCGAGTGGGACAGTTTTTGTGCCTCAGTCGGTATCTCCTCCTCCGACACCGGAATTCACGACAAACAACGACAACAAGCCTACTTCTTTCTCTTCGGGATCGTCAAGCGCAAGGTATGTTTTCGTTGTGGTATTTCAGGGCACATAAGGAGATATTGCAAGACAGGAGCCAAACGCTCAACTCAGACATTTCTTGCAACGACTACCAAAAAGGTGATTCCTCAGAAATCAAATGCAAATCATTCAAGGAAAAGAGACTTGGTAGTTCACCGCGCAAGACGACATCATCAAGGAGCAGCAATCGATCTAACAAGACGCCTTCACCTAGGAGAATAACCTCACGACCATTACCGACGCATTCCAAAAGGTTTTGGGTGCGCAAAGGTGAAATCTTCCCTTGTCTTGTTACTAATGTTTCCTTGCATGCATATGATAATTCGTCTTGGTATCTGGATAGCGGTTGTTCCCGTCACATGACCGGTGACAAAAATAGTTTTCAAAACTTTGAGAAAATCTCCGGAGGACTCGTTGTTTTCGGAGACGGTCGATCTTCCAAAATTGTTGGAAAAGGAACGGTAGCTATTCCAGATGGCCCGATTTTGAAAAACGTGTTATTTGTTGATGGCCTTAAGACTAACCTCATTAGCATAAGTCAACTTTGCGACAATGGTTTTTCAGTTAACTTTTCATCTGTTGAATGTGTTGTAACTGATAAGGACCATGTCTTCTTTTTAAAAGGGGTTAGATCTGAAAACAATTGTTATGTTGTTCCTAATAAAATTTCTGAAAAATGTAACCTAGTTTCTTTGGATAATGAAACACTTTGGCATGAAAGACTAGGTCACATAAATTTTAAAGAACTAGCAAAGATTTCAAATAAAGACGTGGTTAAGGGGGTTCCTAAACTTTTATTTAAAAACAACATTGTGTGCGGAGGTTGTCTTAAGGGAAAACAATCAAGGGCTGCACACAAGAACCTGAACCACGTTGGTACCAAACGGCCCTTGGAATTACTGCACATGGATTTAATGGGGCCGACCCGTCAACCATCTTTGGGAGGTAAATGGTATATTTTCTTATTGGTTGATGATTTCTCTAGGTTTTCATGGGTAGCATTTTTAAAAGAGAAAGCTGATACGTTTGATTCTTTTCATGAGATTTGCCATCGTATTATGATTGAAAAGAATGAAAAGATCATTCGTGTTAGAAGTGATAGAGGTGGAGAATTCATTAATTCTAAATTCATTGATTTTTGCACTTCCAACGGCATAAAACATGAATTCTCAGCACCCTATACACCTCAGCAGAATGGTGTTGTTGAGCGCAAAAACAGGGTTGTTCAAGAGATGGCGCGTGTGATGCTTCATAGCCGGAATTTACCGCTACATTTTTGGGCTGAAGCTGTGAACACCGCTGTCTATGTCATTAATCGAGTGTATTTGCGCCCAGGAACTTTAAATACACCATATGAGCTGTGGTTTAGTAGAAAACCGGATATCAAATACTTTCGTATCTTTGGGAGTCGATGTTTTATTTTGCGTGATCGCGAAAATCTTGGTAAGTTCGACTCTCGAAGTGACGAAGGGATCTTTTTGGGTTATTCTACAAATAGCAGAGCATATCGGGTATTTAACATGGAATCTAAAACGATTGTAGAATCTATAAATGTTAAAGTAGATGAAGCTTTTCACTTTGCATCTGAAAAATCTACCCTCGATATCTCTCTTGATGATGATACTCCTGTAAGTGCATCTTCTCATGATAATACTTCCAATATTAATGATGCATCTAATGGTTCTTCAAGTTTATCTGATGTGCAGGAATCATCTCATGTACCTCCGAGTACTCCGTTACAACAAACGTTACGAATCTCCAAGGATCATCCGGAATCAAACATCATTGGAGACCCACAAGAAGGAGTCAAAACTCGGAGGCAGTTGGTTTGTGGATTCGCTTGCTACGTTTCCTTGATCGAACCAAAGAACATAGATGAAGCTCTTCAGGATGACTACTGGATTAAAGCAATGCAGGAAGAGCTCCATCATTTGAGCGAAACAAAGTCTGGGAATTAACGAAGCCTCCAAAGCAACACAATGTGATAGGTACCAAATGGATTTTCAAGAATAAGAAAAATGAGATGGTACTATCATCAGGAACAAAGCACGTTAGTTGCTCAAGGCTACTCTCAAGTAGAAGGTATAGACTTTGATGAAACTTTCGCCCCTGTAGCTAGACTCGAGTCCATTCGTATCTTATTTGCTATTGCTTGTCATTTTAAAATAAATTATTTCAAATGGACGTTAAGAGCGCGTTTTTAAATGGGTTTTTAAATGAGGAAGTTTATGTGGCTCAACCGAAAGGTTTTGTAGACTGTAAACAACCTAACCATGTTTTTCGTTTGAAAAAGGCTCTTTACGGTTTAAAACAAGCACCGCGAGCATGGTACGAAAGGTTAACAAAGCACCTTTTGGAGAAGGGCTATACTCGAGGGGGAGCTGACAGGACTCTCTTTGTGAAGCATTATCAAAATAATTTCATTGTAGCACAAATCTATGTCGATGACATTGTATTTGGAGCAACAAAGATAATGATGCTTCTAAATTCGCGGAAACCATGGAAAGCGAATTTGAGATGTCCATGATGGGCGAATTGACTTATTTCCTTGGATTGCAAATTAAACAAAATGATGAAGGTATCCACTTGTGTCAATCCAAGTATGCAATGGAGTTGGTCAAAAAGTTTGATCTAGAAAATTGTAAAGATTTTCCAACTCCAATGGGAACTAGCAATAAAGGATTGGAAGTGAATCACATAGTGAGAATGTAGACGAGAAACTTTATCGAAGTATGATTGGAAGTCTACTTTACCTCACGGCTAGTCGCCCGGATATATCTTTGGTGTTGGGATTTGCGCGAGATATCAATCAGCACCAAAGGAGGTTCACCTGAAAGCGGTGAAACGGATCATCCGGTACATCAAAGGAACCATAAATTTCGGAATTTGGTATCCTATGGGAACAAGTTTGGATATTATTGGATACTCAGATGCCGATTGGGCAGGATCAGTGGATGATCGGAAAAGCACGAGTGGTGCATGTTTATCTTGGCCATTGCCTTGTTGCATGGCACAGTAAAAAGCAAAACTGCATAGCACTCTCGACTGCCGAAGCGGAATATTTCAGCGGGTAGTTGTTCAACCCAACTCATTTGGATGAAAAGTGTGTTGAGCGACTTCCGGATTTCAGCAACTTCGGTAACAATTCTTTGTGACAACACTAGTGCTATAAACATTTCCAAAAACCCTGTGTTGCACTCTAGAACAAAACACATTGAACTTAGATATCATTTTCTTAGAGAGCTAGTTGAATCAAATACTCTTCAACTTTCATATATTTCAACTGAAGATCAATTAGCTGACATTTTAACAAAACCTTTGGATCAAAAACGTTTTATTCATTTGCGTAAAGCAATTGGAATGCTTTCCTTGAAATAAACTTCTTTTTGAAACTTTTGCTTAGGTTAGGTTTTGTTTTTGTGTTTTTGTTCATTATCTATGTTAGACATAGAACATTAATTGAGCATAGTTTGATTGACTTTAACTGCATCTTTTATATATTTAGAAATTTATTATGCTTTTGATATCATAATATTTCATTTGATGCAATGATCATTTATGTAATTAAATCATCTTTGTTTGATCAAAGTCAATTTCTCTCTCGATGATCTCTTGGTATAGTTTTTATCTTATTTGACTGTTTAGTCGAGTATGAAATCGAGATCAATTTTTGGTTGAATACTTTATATCTTAAATAATTGATAGCCAATTGAGGGGGAGTCAAAGAAAAAGTAAAATGCTCAAAAGATGTGGAAAGAGTTACATCCCAATGAGGAGTGTGAAAACTACCACCACATGGAGGAAAGAGCTACCACCTCGGTCGTCCGAGTACTGTGTGCAGCTACCACATGTATACCAAGCATGGTTTTTCAAGTTTGATTAAATAAAATGCATGTTGAAATACTTGACTCTGTCAAAATTCAAGGTTGGTATAAGGTGGGATTTTTAATGAAAGATGCTCAAAGAGCCACTCTCTTCAACAGATTGTCTAGATACATTATCTAATTTATTGGGATTTCAAACATCTATTGATCTTTGTATTTCATTTTCTTTACCAATTGATGATTTGATAAAGGCATTACTCATAAGATCAAGTTAGATGTAATTGAAGTTGTTCAACTTTAAGGGATTTAATTTTTATAAATTTTCGTTTCATTTTTGGATTATTGATAGATTTGGCATAATCTAATTCTTGTTGTATGAAACGATGATTTTTGTTTAAAGTTGATACACAAAAGTGCTTACAATCTTTTTCTGGATTTTCTTGAATTTTTCTAAATTTTCTGAAGAAAGAAAAAGTTGGAGCCGATCCGGATCGGACATAGATGATCGGATCCCGAACGCAGGTTTTCTGCGGGTAGCCGATCGGATCGAAAATCCGATCCGATCCGGATCACGGCTAGGTTTTATATAGAACAAGAGGGTTTTTGATTCTTTTACTCCAATCTTTGTTCTTAAGTTTCCAGAGCTTCTCTCTCTAGATTTCATCCTTCTTGGAGCTTTCAAACTCAGTTCTTCGATTCCAAGTAAGTTTTATTGATCAAAATCTCGGTTTTCACTGTTTTTCTATTTGCTTCAAACGTGAGTAGAAAATGGAACTTTTTCATTTGTGGATGGTTTTTGGTCAAATCTCTTTTGAAATAAGAACTCTGGGTAGATTAGTTTTGATTATATGCTAGGTATTCTCTTGATTAACGGATTTTTGGCTTCGATTTCAAAATTTCGGTTTTAGGGCATATAATGGGAATTTTCCAAATCATGCAATTGATCTATTTTTAATTCCTTTTGCAAAACTAATTTGATTTCTAGTCTCTCTACATGATAATGATTGTTTGGGTACAATTTTTCAAATTTTGAAAATTAACAATTTTTCGTGTTCTTGAGTTGTTGCACAGGATTTCTTTTCACAAGAAACAATAGCAATGATGGGATCACGTGGATCATTTTCTTCTAGCTGCTATGGTACATACGAGAGGACACTGTCAAGCCAAGAGGGCAAGAAAGCGCAAGAAAACTAAGGATGATTCTGACACGAATCAGAGACGGCCTCGATTGACTGGGATAACATCGAAATCGAGCGGAACTATTCCAATTGTCTCAAGGAAAGCCCCTGCTGAAACCTAAAAGGCTCCGGCCCACTGTAGCTGAAAAAGGGGAAAGCGCAATGGACCCAAGTCCTTGGAAACAAAAAGAAAAAACCGGTTGCAAGAAAAAGAGGCGTGCTCAGGGAATTTCCATTGAGCAACCAGTTGCCAGCAAGCCTCCCTCACAGGACTTCATCAGCTCCGCAAGAATCAAAGATTTTGAGAAGAGAGAATGCATTGGCGAAAGAATGTCGATGTTAATGCAATGAAGGAACGGTATTACACTCTTTGGGACTTGTTTGACCAGGCCGGTCTTGGTCCCATATGCAAACTTCACGAGAATACTGGGTATTGTCCTCACTCAGTACGGATGTTCTATCAGAACGCTTCAAGTCTAGTAATCAGGACCAAGGACGTCGAGAATTTCACACATTGGTCAAGAATATCACGATCAAAGTCACCCATCAATTGATTGGGGAGGGTAGGGATGAAGGGCCCAGAGTTGATGGAGCTAGTATCTGAAAACTCAAGTCTTCAACGAAAACTATGGAGAGTAGTGGTTGATGGAA
>JAQNDB010007932.1:0-11456 GCA_029204045.2 Tillandsia leiboldiana | reverse complement strand
GCAAGTGTATCATTTATTTAAGTATTATTGACGATCCTTTATTCGAACAGATTGTACATACCTTTATATTTTGTGGCTCAGCATGTTGGTTTGTTGAGAGAGAGTGCTGATCTTCGTTACTGAGTATTCCAGAACTTCACACAGCAAGTAAACGGGTAAAATAGCATTCGCACCAACCTGAGAGATCCCATGTTCCAATTAAGTAGATCACACAATGAGGAAAGCAACAGTTGTAAAACAAATAATACCATAAATGCAAAAGAGTGTATACCCATTAAGCAACCTTTTTGTTTGCGCCAACCCCATTCATTAGAGGTTTTATCAAGCTGTTGAACCATGAAATTTTCAATCTGTGTCTACTCAGTGGATCCTGTAATAGGCGCAGTACAGTATAATAGTAGATCACAGAAGGTCCCAAAGAGCTGCTCCTGTTGCAATGCCAGCAGCACCAGCGGCGGTGCTGCTGTTGCTGGGCCACAGCAGTGATGCTGCTGGTTGAGCCACGAGTAGCAACAACTCTGTCACGCCCCGGGGTCGAAACTGCGACCCGGGCTCACTAACAGATCCGCCATCTGTACGGAAACTGCCGTACAGACGAAGCGTCTAACCTGCAGAAAGAATCAACTACAGAGATCAGATATCAGAGCTGAAAGTAAACTAGTAAGAACTGGAAACCAAACACTGTACAACTGAAAATAATACAATATCCATCTCCCAAATACGATCGTATACCAAGTCCTCTGATACAAACTCAAAAGGGAGATATCTCCAATAAAGTACATCAGTGTACAGGCTCTCATACAAAATATCCTCACTACATCAGTCTCTCAAACTGTAAAATAAAGTACAATCTATACCTCACAACAAAGGTCTCTCAACAGAGGAAAAGAGTAACTAATCTACTGAAGCTCTCCTCTGAAGGGGTACCGCTACACTCCAACGACGGGTAGGGAACAGCTCGCGACTCCCTCGCCTCGGTCAGAAGGATCAGCACTGGAGCAACAGGAACAGGAGAGAAGTTCCTGGGAAAAAGACACCACGACGGGTGTGAGAACTACTTCCCACAGTAGTTCTCAGTGGGTGCCGTCAACAAGCCCAACGGTCTGCCCACCAAGTCTACTAGAGGTAAAAGATAACAGAGCAATGAAATCTGAACAAGAAAAGCTGGAGCTACTCTACAGCTGCCATACCTCTATCTAGATACTCAAAGAGTGGAACAGATGAAAGTAAAAGAGACCACTCGCACCCAAGGTGCTCAAAGACCCAATCGAACTGACTGCCTCATAGGGTCCAGTCAAGCCTGCGCCTGTCGACCAGGAACGCGCCTGCCCACTACCACGCATCCCCATGAGGACGGGATTTACGTGGGGCCGTCCTGCCCGACTACTCACCCTCGCGCAAAACTGCCTCAACAGGCCCATCGTATCCACAGCGGCATCTCAGGGACGCGACTCCAACTGAGGAAAACGGCGCGGCATAGAGTATCACAAATTGGCATAGCAGGCTAGTCAAAATCCACGCTCACTCTCAGAACGGTAGGACTCAGGATCCCCAAATACCTCGCACAACAGTCGGAGAACTCTCGACGACTCAGCTGCTCGGCTAACTCGAAACACGAGACACTAGCCTCGCCAACGGCTCGCAGCACAAGGCTCACTGGCTGGAGATACTCCACAGCCAGGAACGACCCACAACTCAGGGTAACAAACAGGTCGGACAACACTCAACGACCTGGGACCACCGTCAACCCCAACGGTTCCCAACAAGACGGCCAGAAGATACACGACGGCCCGGGACTACCGTCTACTCAACGGCTCCCTCTACGACAGCGTAAAAGGGAAACAAGACCTCCCGGGACTACCGTTTACTAAACGGCTCCCGCACAAATAAGCAACCCGCTACAACTACCAGACTCCACTCTGCTCCCAAGCAAGAGTGCAAAAGCATCCCACACTAAAAGCAAGTCCCGACCTCTCGGCCCACTACCCGGCGAGAAAACACTATGTCCAGGGATGCAAGAACAGTGTGGATGTCTAAGCATGAATAACCCTAGCCCAAGTGAGGGTTTTCTACTGGTCTGGTTACACATGCAACGTGACGGGGGTGCTAGGTCAAGTTCCAAGGTATTATATTAACAGATAATAAAAGGAATAACAATTCCTACAATCTAGCATGCTACACAATGAAATAAGCTATCATGCATAGTCCTACATCAGTAGAGATACTGTACAGTCCATAAAACTTGGAGATAAGGCCACCCACCTCGATTTGCCACCAATTGCTCGTAGTCACTTGCAATTGGCCTCCACGCGATCCGCACGCAAAACGGGGCATGCCGTCGAGTCCGCACGCAAAACGGAGCACGCCGCCGGAGCCCGCACGCAAAACGGAGCACGCTGCGGGTCCGCACCAAAACGGAGTCTGCACGTGAATCGGTGCACGGTGCCGGAGTCCGCACGCAAAACGGTGCACGGTGCCAGAATCCGCACGCAAAACGGAGTCCGCACGCAAAACGGTGCACGGTGCCGGATCCGCACGCAAAACGGTGCACGTGCCAGGGTCCGCACGCAAAACGGAGTCCGCACGCAAAACGGTGCACGGTGCCGGAGTCCGCACGCAAAACGGTGCACGGTGCCGGAATCCGCACGCAAAACGGAGTCCGCACGCAAAACGGTGCACGGTGCCGGAGTCCGCACGCAAAACGGTGCACGGTGCCGGAGTCCGCACGCAAAACGGAGTCCGCACGCAAAACGGTGCACGGTGCCGGAGTCCGCACGCAAAACGGTGCACGGTCCGGAATCCGCACGCAAAACGGAGTCCGCACGCAAAACGGTGCGGTGCCGGTCCGCACGCAAAACGGTGCACGGTGCCGGATCCGCACGCAAAACGGAGTCCGCACGCAAAACGGTGCACGGTGCCGGAGTCCGCGCGCAAAACGGTGCACGGTGCCGGAATCCGCACGCAAAACGGAGTCCGCACGCAAAACGGTGCACGGTGCCGGAGTCCGCACGCAAAACGGTGCACGGTGCCCAACACAGAAAAGAGCAAGAGGGTTAATTACAGTCCAAAAGAACGCTCCAAGAACTGTACAAAAATACAGAAAACCAACCCACGGGACCTACCCCGACTGCGCCGCCGTCGCCGAAACGCTCCCCACGGAAAAACTCGCGCGCTCCACGAGGCCCACGACGCCACGCCGCACCACCCACCATCTCCCTCGCTCTCCCTCTCGCTCGGTTGAAGAAGAAAGGAAGAGAGAGGAGGGAAATGGCGTGCGCGGGAGAAGAAGAAGAAGAAAAGAGGGAGAGAGAAGGCGGTCCACGGTCCGGTCCACCGCGCCGGTCCACCGCGCGGGCCAATGGGGAAGCCCCATCCGCGGTCCACAGCACACGGGCGCGCGCGCCCGGTCCACGCGCGCGCCCACAGGGCCACGCGGCGCGCAGCAACGCGCCCGCCACACGGGCGCGTTGCACGCACCGCGCAACCCAGGCGCGGGACACGCCCGTTACACGGGCGCGCGTGCCCCCGCGCCCGCGCGGGCGCCAACGGGGGCCCGCCACGTGGCGGCCCCGCGCGTCCCGCGCCTGCGCCCGTCCTGTCCGCCTGCCGCCTCGAGTAGCACGCCTTGACCCGCGCGCCGCACTCACCTCGGGATCCGCGCCACGCGCCACGCCTCGAGATTCGTGCCGTTTTGCCTCGAAAAACGCGCATTTCATCCGGGCTCCAAATCCAACAAATAAATAGTCCATTCTTAGCGATTTCGCGCGCTGAATCCAAAAACGATGTCCAATTCTCCAAATTCTCACCCGAAAATTTGCCGACTGCCCACTCGATCCGATTTTCGCGCCGGGTCCATTTTTAAAGTCCGACTTGCCCAATTCCAACTCTAAAAATTCCCGAAGGCGACCGGAGAGGTAAACTTTTATCCGGACTTCACCCGGAGTCTAATTTTGACATCTGAATCGCGCGAAATCACCTCTAAACACCCGACGGGTCCCCCAACTTCCCACGGGGTCTCAAATAAGCCCGAAGTCCACCACTTGTGTCCAAATTGCGCGCAACCCACGCAGGCCTCCAGTGATGCAAGCAAATCCCAAATTGCATCACAAATCCATTTCTGGGCCCCAACACGCGCACCAACACCCCCCAACGGCGACCGAAAGCTGCCCAACATCCAGCAACCCTACGCGGGGGATTCCGGGACCTCACATCCTCCCCCACTAAAAGAAAGTTTCGTCCTCGAAACTAGATCAAGCCCAACAGGAGTCAAGAATACCGCGGCTAGGTATCTAACAATACGCCTCCAGCTCCCCCCACTCGCTCCTCGTGATTACTCCGCGACAACAACAACAAGTACGGTATGACCCGATGTGCAATTCTCTCATCTCTCGAGCCAGAAATTACAACGGGCGTCCCTCGTACTCCAATAATCACAGATCTCAAAGGAGCAAGTAAATCACGGGCGAGGGGAAAAAACACATCACTACTGAGCTGAGACGTGAAAAACCAAGGGCTCCATTAAAAGGCTGGGGGAAAACTGAAATAACCACAAGTGTAATACGCACCAAACCACATCATGGTGCCACCCTCAACAAGACGACCCGAAGCATACCTGCAGACTCGTCCAATAAGGAAGGGAAATCCAATAAGTTGGGGTCTTCACTCGGTCACTTCCCGATCCAAAACCACCTGAGTGGACTACTCAACTGCAGGCTACCCTCAAAAGGGATCCTCAAGAGACACAATCTCGTGCCACAGTTGGTCGCTCAACATGCTATCATAACCCCAACGGACCCACGGGTCGAAGTCGATCCCTCAACTCATAAAGAACACCCTGACGGGGACCGAACCGTCGGTGAACGGGACTGACAACTGGCTCACAAGGCGATCATAAAGCTGTTGCCCAACTCGCGGTCAAAAGTCCGAAACATCCAAAAGACTCTCACCGTTGTGTACCTACAACGTGGCATCACTGCCGTGCACCCACGGCGTGGCATTACTGCCGTGTACCAACGGCGTGGCCTCACTGCCGTGCGCCAACAGCGTGGCATCACCACCGTGTATCAACGGTGTGGCATCACTGCCGTGTATCAACGGCGTGGCATCACCACCGTGTATCAACGGCGTGGCATCACCACCGTGTATCAACGGCGTGGCATCACCACCGTGTATCAACGGTGTGGTATCTCAAGCATCAAGGCCTCAGATCTTCACAGCCCTATACCCAACACTACCTCAAAAATCCGGAGCTGAGGAAGGGCCAAAAGATCAACAGGCAAAAACCAGGGCCCCAACTGCACTGGGCAGGACCAATAACTCCCATCTATGTGCAACACGTGATCAGGTATCTGAACCTCACGAGCACAAGCTAAGGGTACTATCTCTAGCCCATACATCAATGCAAATGCCCTAGCACTCTCACAGCTATGTCGGAGAACCCTCAACGACTCAACTCGCAGCAACACCCCACTCATAGGCGAGAAGAACCGACTGACGCGGCCAAAATCCAAAAATCCCGATAGACCGGTGCCTAGAACCCCAATCCAACAAGAACAGACTCTAGGCTCAGTCTATCGAAGTTTTCGCTCCTTTACCGTTCAGGGATTCGATCCCTCTCGTTCAAAGCGGGAAACTATGTCAACAAGCAACTCACGGCTGGAGACGCTCCCGGTAGTCCATCAGGACGAACTCGACGCCATCAAATCTCGGCGTCCTGTCGGGTCCTCTCAATCTCACTAAAATAACAACCTGGTAACTCGGTCGGAGGTGAAAATCGCCTCAACAGGCCAAACCTTCGCCACTCACTAGGCGGCATCGCCACTCATTGGGCGGCATCGCCTCTCACTGGGCGGCATCGCCTCTCGTAGCTCGACCAGTGGAAAGTGTCCTCCTGGTAATTCGGCCAGGAAAAAAAAAAATGTCCTCCTGGTAACTCGGCCAGGGCATGTGCCCACCTGGTAACTCGGCCAGGGGCAATGCATCCATCTGGTTGCTCGGCCAGTGGAAAGTATCCTCCTGGTAATTCGGCCAGGGATAATTATCCATCTGGTAACTCGGCCAGTGGAAAGTATCCTCCTGGTAATTCGGCCAGGGAAAAATGTCCCCTGGTAACTCGGCCAGTGATAATTATCCATCTGGTAACTCGGCCAGTGATAATTATCCATCTGGTAACTCGGCCAGTGATAATTATCCATCTGGTAACTCGGCCAGTGATAATTATCCATCTGGTAACTCGGCCAGTGAAAACGCCCTCCTGGTAACTCGGCCAGGGAAAATGCCCTCCTGGTAACTCAACCAGGGAAAACGCTCTCCTGGTAACTCAGCCAGGGAAAATGCCCTCCTGGTAACTCAGCCAGGGAAAACGCTCTCCTGGTAACTCAGCCAGGGAAAACGCCCTCCTGGTGACTCAGCCAGGGAAATGCCCTCCTGGTAACTCAGCCAGGGAAACGCCCTCCTGGTAACTCAGCCAGGGAAAACGCCCTCCTGGTAACTCAGCCAGGGAAAATGCTCTCCTGGTAACTCAGCCAGGGAAAATGCCCTCCTGGTGACTCAGCCAGGGAAAATGCCCTCCTGGTAACTCAGCCAGGGAAAACGCTCTCCTGGTAACTCAGCCAGGGAAAATGCCCTCCTGGTAACTCAGCCAGGAAAAGCCCTCCTGGTAACTCAGCCAGGGAAAACGCTCTCCTGGTAACTCAGCCAGGGAAAATGCCCTCCTGGTAACTCAGCCAGGGAAAATGCTCTCCTGGTAACTCAGCCAGGGAAAATGCCCTCCTGGTAACTCAGCCAGGGAAAATGCCTCCTGGTAACTCAGCCAGGGAAAACCCCCCTGGTAACTCAGCCAGGGAAAATGCCCTCCTGGTAACTCAGCCAGGGAAAAATGCCCTCCTGGTAACTCAGCCAGGGAAAACGCCCTCCTGGTAACTCAGCCAGGAAAACGCCCTCCTGGTAACTCAGCCAGGGAAAACGCTCCCCTGGTAACTCAGCCAGGGAAAATGCCCTCCTGGTAACTCAGCCAGGGAAAAATGCCTCCTGGTAACTCAGCCAGGGAAAACGCCCTCCTGGTACTCAGCCAGGGAAAACGCCCTCCTGGTAACTCAGCCAGGGAAAACGCCCTCCTGGTAACTCAGCCAGGGCGGGGTGTGTCCTTTTCACAACACGATGTCGCAGGGGTATCGCAACCCACTGCAAAACAACAAATGTCAGGACACAACAACCATACGACCCAATCCAGCGAAAGTCTAAGACATGTCATCCATTCCATAGCATTATGTTGTCGCAGCCAACATAATCGCTTAGGAAAGTAAACATGGCAAACACTCATCCCATCTCTTGGGAGAGGTAAAAACTCAATCAAGACTCTCGCTAAAAGTCACGACTATCACGTAGTCATCCTAATGTCCAACCGCAAGCCTAGGGTTTCTAAGTCCATCACGACCTACAACCTAGGCTCTGATACCACTCTAATCTGTCACGCCCCGGGGTCGAAACTGCGACCCGGGCTCACTAACAGATCCGCCATCTGTACGGAAACTGCCGTACAGACGAAGCGTCTAACCTGCAGAAAGAATCAACTACAGAGATACAGATATCAGAGCTGAAAGTAAACTAGTAAGAACTGGAAACCAAACACTGTACAACTGAAGATAATACAATATCCATCTCCCAATACGATCGTATACCAAGTCCTCTGATACAAAACTCAAAAGGGAGATATCTCCAATAAAGTACATCAGTGTACAGGCTCTCACTACAAAATATCCTCACTACATCAGTCTCTCGAACTGTAAAATAAAGTACAACTCTATACCTCACAACAAAGGTCTCTCAACAGAGGAAAAGAAGTAACTAATCTACTGAAGCTCTCCTCTGAAGGGGTACCGCTACACTCCAACGACGGGTAGGGAACTAGCTCGCGACTCCCTCGCCTCGGTCAGAAGGATCAGCAACTGGAGCAACAGGAACAGGAGAAGAAGTTCCTGGGAAAAAGACACCACGACGGGTGTGAGAACTACTTCCCACAGTAGTTCTCAGTGGGTGCCGTCAACAAGCCCAACGGTCTGCCCACCAAGTCTACTAGAGGTAAAAGATAACAGAGCAATGAAATCTGAACAAGAAAAGCTGGAGCTACTCTACAGCTGCCATACCTCTATCTAGATACTCAAAAAGTGGAACAGATGAAAGTAAAAGAGACCACTCGCACCCAAGGTGCTCAAAAGACCCAATCGAACTGACTGCCTCATAGGGTCCAGTCAAGCCTGCGCCTGTCGACCAGGAACGCGCCTGCCCACTACCACGCATCCCCATGAGGACGGGATTTACGTGGGGCGTCCTGCCCGACTAACTCACCCCTCGCGCAAAACTGCCTCAACAGGCCCATCGTATCCACAGCGGCATCTCAGGGACGCGACTCCAACTGAGGAAAACGGCGCGGCATAGAGTATCACAAATTGGCATAAGCAGGCTAGTCAAAATCCACGCTCACTCTCAGAACGGTAGGACTCAGGATCCCCAAATACCTCGCACAACAGTCGGAGAACTCTCGACGACTCAGCTGCTCGGCTAACTCGAAACACGAGACACTAGCCTCGCCAACGGCTCGCAGCACAAGGCTCACTGGCTGGAGATACTCCACAGCCAGGAACGACCCACAACTCAGGGTAACAAAACAGGTCGGACAACACTCAACGACCTGGGACCACCGTCAACCCCAACGGTTCCCAACAAGACGGGCCGGAAGATACTCGACGGCCCGGGACTACCGTCTACTCAACGGCTCCCTCCTACGACAGCGTAAAAGGGAAACAAGACCTCTCGGGACTACCGTTTACTCAAACGGCTCCCCGCACAAATAAGCAACCCGCTACAACTACCAGACTCCACTCTGCTCCCAAGCAAGAGTGCAAAAGCATCCCACACTAAAAGCAAGTCCCGACCTCTCGGCCCACTACCCGGGCGAGAAAACACTATGTCCAGGGATGCAAGAACAGTGTGGATGTCTAAGCATAAATAACCCTAGCCCAAGTGAGGGTTTTCTACTGGTCTGGTTACACATGCAACGTATGACGGGGGTGCTAGGTCAAGTTCCAAGGTATTATAAACAGATAATAAAAGGAATAACAATTCCTACAATCTAGCATGCTACACAATGAAATAAGCTATCATGCATAGTCCTACATCAGTAGAGATACTGTACAGTCCATAAAACTTGGAGATAAGGCCACCCACCTCGATTTGCCACCAATTGCTCGTAGTCACTTGCAATTGGCCTCCACGCGATCCGCACGCAAAACGGGGCATGCCGTCGGAGTCCGCACGCAAAACGGAGCACGCCGCCGGAGCCCGCACGCAAAACGGAGCACGCTGCCGGGGTCCGCACCAAAACGGAGTCTGCACGTGAATCGGTGCACGGTGCCGGAGTCCGCACGCAAAACGGTGCACGGTGCCAGAATCCGCACGCAAAACGGAGTCCGCACGCAAAACGGTGCACGGTGCCGGAATCCGCACGCAAAACGGTGCACGGTGCCAGGGTCCGCACGCAAAACGGAGTCCGCACGCAAAACGGTGCACGGTGCCGGAGTCCGCACGCAAAACGGTGCACGGTGCCGGAATCCGCACGCAAAACGGAGTCCGCACGCAAAACGGTGCACGGTGCCGGAGTCCGCACGCAAAACGGTGCACGGTGCCGGAGTCCGCACGCAAAACGGAGTCCGCACGCAAAACGGTGCACGGTGCCGAGTCCGCACGCAAAACGGTGCACGGTCCGGATCCGCACGCAAAACGGAGTCCGCACGCAAAACGGTGCACGGTGCGGAGTCCGCACGCAAAACGGTGCACGTGCCGGAGTCCGCACGCAAAACGGAGTCCGCACGCAAAACGTGCACGGTGCCGGAGTCCGCGCGCAAAACGGTGCACGGTGCCGGAATCCGCACGCAAAACGGAGTCCGCACGCAAAACGGTGCACGGTGCCGGAGTCCGCACGCAAAACGGTGCACGGTGCCCAACACAGAAAAGAGCAAGAGGGTAATTACAGTCCAAAAGAACGCTCCAAGAACTGTAAAAAATACAGAAAAACCAACCCACGGGACCCTACCCCACTGCGCCGCCGTCGCCGAAACGCTCCCCACGGAAAAACTCGCGCGCTCCACGAGGCCCACGACGCCACTCCGCACCACCCACCATCTCCCTCGCTCTCCCTCTCGCTCGGTTGAAGAAGAAAGGAAGAGAAGAGAGGGAAATGGCGTGCGCGGGGAGGAAGAAGAAGAAGAAAAGAGGAGAGAGAAGGCGGTCCACGGTTCCGGTCCACCGCGCCGGTC
Source organism: Tillandsia leiboldiana (assembly GCA_029204045.2). Classification (NCBI taxonomy): domain Eukaryota; kingdom Viridiplantae; phylum Streptophyta; class Magnoliopsida; order Poales; family Bromeliaceae; genus Tillandsia; species Tillandsia leiboldiana. The sequence continues at coordinate 1,143 of JAQNDB010007932.1, read as the reverse complement.
CACCGCGCGGGCCCATGGGGAAGCCCCATCCGCGGTCCACAGCACACGGGCGCGCACGCCCGGTCCACGCGCGCGCCCACAGGGCCACGCGGCGCGCAGCAACGCGCCCGCCACACGGGCGCGTTGCACGCACCGCGCAACCCAGGCGCGGGACACGCCCGTTACACGGCGCGCGTGCCCCGCGCCCGCGCGGGCGCCAACGGGGGCCCGCCACGTGGCGGCCCCCGCGCGTCCCGCGCCTGCGCCCGTCCTGTCCGCCTGCCGCCTCGAGTAGCACGCCTTGACCCGCGCGCCGCACTCACCTCGGGATCCGCGCCACGCGCCCGCCTCGAGATTCGTGCCGTTTTGCCTCGAAAAACGCGCATTTCATCCGGGCTCCAAATCCAACAAATAAATAGTCCATTCTTAGCGATTCGCGCGCGAATCAAAAAACGATGTCCAATTCTCCAAATTCTCACCCGAAAATTTGCCGACTGCCCACTCGATCCGATTTTCGCGCCGGGGTCCATTTTTAAAGTCCCGACTTGCCCAATTCCAACTCTAAAAATTCCCGAAGGCGACCGGAGAGGTAAACTTTTATCCGGACTTCACCCGGAGTCTAATTTTGACATCTGAATCGCGCGAAATCACCTCTAAACACCCGACGGGTCCCCAACTTCCCACGGGGTCTCAAATAAGCCCGAAGTCCACCACTTGTGTCCAAATTGCGCGCAACCCACGCAGGCCTCCAGTGATGCAAGCAAATCCCAAATTGCATCACAAATCCATTTCTGGGCCCCCAACACGCGCACCAACACCCCCCCAAACGGCGACCGAAAGCTGCCCAACATCCAGCAACCCTACGCGGGGGATTCCGGGACCTCACAAACTCGAACTGCTACGTGGTGGGCAGCAGCAGCAGGTCTAGTTGGTGCTCCAAACAATGGCAGCAGCAGCAGCGTTGTGGAGCGTGTACTGCTGATTGGTATGGGTCCTAGGGCAATTTTAATAGATGGCAACAGTGTAATTAGTAGCATCTTTAACTCTCAGAGTGATGAGGAGTAAGTTATAAGGTACACAAAGTAGTATATCTTCTTGAATTTTCATGCTTCTTTTATCATTTTACGGAGTATTGCTGCAAGTTCTCTAGACTAATTGTTCAAA
>JAQNDB010007930.1:0-11459 GCA_029204045.2 Tillandsia leiboldiana | reverse complement strand
TGCCGGCACTCCATGCAATCTCCGATCCGCCGATGTAGACCTGAGCTAACGCTCTCGGGTCCATGTTGTATGGATGGGCAGGGAATGTGCGGACTTGGTTAACCTGTCCAACTATGACCAGATCGATGTCGTGCCCCTGTTGCGACTGTGAGAATCCTGTGACCGAAATCCATGGCGATACGATCCCACTTCCACTCTGGCACTGGCAAAGGGCTGTAACTTCCCGCTGGTCGTTGGTGCTCGGCCTTATTTGTTGACATACCAGGCAATGAGCCACATGTCGGGTCACATCCCCTTCAGTTTAGGCCACCAGAAAGTCTGCTTGAGATCCCTATACATCTTCGTGCCCCCTGGATGCGCCGCATAAGGAGCGCGGTTGTGCCTCTGCAAAATTTCTTCTTCAACTCCGACGAATCCGGTACGCAAATCCGCCCGCGGAACCGAGGGTGCCGTCGCCTTCCACTGAAAATCGCTCTCCTGGTTCAGGGAGATCTTGTCCCGTACGAGCTGTAAGTGAAGTCGGTTTGTTGGTGCCTTCTCGGATTTTCTCGAATAGCGTCGGCTGACCACCAAAGCTAAAAGTTGCGCAACCGTGCCCGCTGGAACCACCTCCAACCTCAGTCGTGAGAATTTCGCGATCAAGCTGCTTGCTCAGTTATCGCGCGTACCGATGCCCCTTCCAGTTGCCCCTTCCTGCTCAAAGCGTCCGCCACCACGTTTGCCTTCCCGGGGTGGTATTGAATTGTTAGATCATAATCCTTCAATAATTCAAGCCACGCCTCTGCCGCAGATTTAGTTCCTTTTGCGGTGAACAGGTACTTAAGACTTTGATGGTCTGAAAAGACGTTACAGTGGGACACCAAAGAGGTAGTGTCTCCATAACTTTAAAACGAAGACACTACAGCCAGCTCCAAATCATGTATTGGGTAATTCTTTTCGTAATCCTTAATTGCCTGGAAGCATAGGCTATTACTTTCCCTTGTTGCATCAGTACACCCCCAAGGCCGATCCTTGATGCGTCGCAGTACACTTCATAGTCCTTCCGGGTGTTGGTAGTACAAGAATTGGTGCCTGGTTAGCCTCCTTTTGAGTTCTTCGAAGCTCTCCTGGCATTTAGCGGTCCATAAAAACTTCTCCCTTTCCTGGTCAACCGGTTTAAAGGGGCAGCAACTTCGAGAAACCTTCGACGAAGCGTCTGTAATATCCTGCCAGGCCCAGGAAAATGCGGATCTATATCACCGTCGTCGGCGGCTGCCAGTCGATCACCGATTTACCTTCTTGGGGTCCACGGCGATTCCCTTCGCCGATATCACGTGCCCTAGAAATCCCACCTCGCGTAGCCAGAATTCACACTTCTTGAGCTTAGCGAACAGCTTCTGCTCCTGAGAGTTTGGAGAATCGTTCGCAAATGGTCCTCGGGCTCCTCGTCGTGGTGTGAATAGATCAGGATGTCGTCGATGAAGACCACTACGAAACCGGTCTAGGAAGGTCGAAGATCTGGTCATCATGTCCATTGAAGACTGCGGGGGAGTTTGTAAGCCCGAAGCATAACTGTGAACTCGTAGTGGCATACCGGGTCCTGAAGGCGGTCCTTGGGATATCTCATTCCGAACCCGGAGCTGATGGTAGCCCGATTGCAGATCGATCTTGGAGAACACTGTTGCTCCTCATAGCTGGTCGAAGAGGTTCGTCGATTCTGGGCAGGGGGGTAACTTATTTCACCGTACCTTGTTTATACCTCTGTAGTCGAAGCAGAGGCGCAGGTTCCATCTTTCTTCCGCACAAAGAGTACCGGTGCGCCCCAGGGCGACACACTCGGCCTGATAAACCCTTTGTCCAAGAGGTCCTCCAGTTGTGCCTTAAGCTCCTTCAACTCCACGAAGGCCATTCGGTAAGGCGCCTTCGTAATAGGCTGCGTGCCCGGTAGGAGTTCGATAGGAAACACCACCTCCCGTTTCAGGGGGCATCCCGGGCAGTCCGCCGGGAAAACATCAGAAAATCCATCACTACCACGGGATGTCTGCGAGTGTCGCCGGGGGTTGGGTCACTAAATCCACCGATGCCAAGTAGGCCACCACATCCACCTCCACTAATCTTCGAGCCAGTGTCGCTGAGATGACCGCTAGGAGGAGGTGCTTGCACGCCAGATACATATGCTCAGGGAAACCCCGTTCTTGTAGTCGCACCTGCCGCTCTCACAGTCGATTAGCGCTTGGTATCTCGAGAGCCAGTCCATACCCAAAAATGCGTGTACTCCTTCACGGGAAGTACTACCAAGTCCCAAGGGCAAGCCGGTCGCCTAGCTTAATAGGGCAGGCGGCCACAAAGCTAGTCGCCTCCAAGGCCCCCGCCGCCGTTTGGACCGTCATTTTACTTTGGAGAGGTGTCTCCCCAAGATCATGCACAAACACGAAGTCACGAGAAATGAAAGAGTTGTTGGGTTATATATAATTGGATCTAAATAGGGAAAAACACCTAGAGGGGGGTGAATAGGTGTAAACGTTAAACACTCAAAAAATCATTGCGCAATAAAACCCAATGGGAAATAAAATAAACACGCAAGATTTTTACGTGGAAAACTCCAAAACGGAGTAAAAAACCACGGGACCGATCACACGGTGAAATCCACTAGAATTAACACACGTACAAGGTGATATACCGTACTCACAGACGACTCGACCTTTTTCCATACGCTCCTAGTAGATTTCTCCGCTCGCTCCGCAACGCTTCTCGAATCCACGATCAGCGCCCAACGCCGAATCCACGGCGTCCAACGTCGAGTCCACGACGTCCGATCGAATCCACGGTCTTCACCCAGTAGCACACGCTCGAATCCACGAACGTACCTCGCTCCGAATCCACGAGAGCGGTAGCACCTTGAATCCACAAGGCCACGCGAGTCCACGCGCCGATTTGGAGAAAATCGTTGTTTTGGGTGGTGATGATCCGCCGAATACTTAGATTAGAAATAGATCGGAAATACCATCTAAGTATTCATTAATTTGATTCTACTCAAAATCTGAGTTTGAAAACCTAGAATCAAATTAATATATAGATGAAGAAACATAGAATTAAATCTAGTATTTCCTTTCTTCTCTATATGTGGATTTTTCTATTTCGGTCGTATTTTTTGCATTACCCTAAAAGATGAATCATAGGGTCTATTTATAGGTTAGAAACCATTGGAAGAAGATAAGCATAAAAAACTAACCAATTCTGGAATTTTACAGGACGACAGTCCGGACTGGAATTGGCGGTCCGGACTGTCTCAGCGAAACAGACTTTTCCAGAAAAGACACATTCGGGGTCCGGACTGCAATCCACGGTCCGGACTGTTCATGCAATTCCTTCAATTACACGTTCGGGGTCCGGACTGAGATCCACGGTCCGGACTGGAATTGCGCATGAACAAACCTACTTTCGGGGTCCGGACTGAGATCCATGGTCCGGACTCTGAACATGTAAAATGCCCAGTTTTTGATTTTTATGCAATCAAAAATTCATCCAAGTGTTTCTACACTATACTAAGTATTTCGGATCATCAAAATTCTTTAGTAAAACGTACCTGATCCATTTGAATTCTTCTTTCTTGAGATTGAGGTATATGATCCAACTTCTAAACTTCAATCTTCAAGACTTAACAATTTCACGAAATACGCCAACTCAAATTCCGTAACAATCTCCCCCTTTGGCGGTTTCGTGACAAAACACAAATCCACTCAAGAAAATTCAAAAAGATATTTTTGTTGATATCACCATACAACAAAATTTACAATGGAGATCCAAATAACATACATGAGATAAACTCCTAAAACAGACTCTAGACTTAGACATCTGTACTCTCTGCAAAAAGAAATCATTCTTGACAAAAGAGATCGTTAGATACCTCAAGAATTTTCAACAATCAAAACCAAACACAGAGATAGAGTTTTTACTCATTATGACATTTGCAAATCAGATATGTATGAAAATCACAATAAAAAATCGACATATCTTCTAAGCAATAGAAATCCAAATGTCATAGAAAGGTTAGTCAACAAGCAACTTGTTAGTTATATTACATGCCAAATAGTTAGTCGAATAGTTAGTTGAGGCATGCATCAAAATCACAAGATAAAACCAAAGTTGAAAGTTATACTTACCTTAGTTTCAGCATTGTTCTCACACAAGTATAGTCATGGTCAATCACAGAGCATTGTGCAATTGTTCAAAGTTCTCTAAACTCTCTCCCCCTTTTTGTCACAAAACTAAGCCAAAATTACAAAATGTAAAGAGAGTTAAAAAAGTTCAAGTGATAAGAAAAACCTAAGAACCAAAACTAAAACCTGCACAAAAAGAAGTTTAAATAAAAGTTAATCTTGGGAGTCTGAATCATCTGAGGTGCTACATCCCATTTCGAAAACATCCTCTTCATCAGCTTTTTCATTGAAGAGACTGTTTAGTCAAAGCGATCTGAGATGCAGTAATCAGTTCAAGTTCCTTTTTCACTACCTGAATTTCTCCTTTCATTTCAATGAATTCATTTGACATTCGCTCTTGCTCGTTGGAGAGACGTTGCTGTTCTTTATAAATAGAGGTCACCGAGGCATCATCATCTGAGGTGGAAGGAGGTGCTCGTTGTGCTGCAGGTGCTGTGGGACTGAAGTTGTTGCTGCCGGTTGTGCTCTTCTTCGGCCAGGAGGTGATGCAGGCTCATCTTGTTTGGTGGAGAGAGACTTTATGACGGTTGTCTCGTTGATCGTTCCCAAACTATGCATATAAGTCGATGAAGAAGTGTCGACTTTGAATTTTTTCAAAATACGCATAATTATCATTGGATAGGGAAGCCTCTCGGTGGGATGCGCATGTTCGACATACCGAGCCATTCTAGACCAAATAAGGAATGGAATGTTGAAGTTAGACCCCATAGCAGTTGCCGGGTGTCCAATAAGATAGAGAAAAAGCATCCGGTCCCATCGAAGAACTTTAGTTTGCATATTCGGAAGAATATTGTAGCAAACAATAAAGTTTAGATATCGATATTCCGGTCTAAGCTCTTTTGAGAAAACCGAGTTCCCTGTTGACTGCGTATCGGGCATACAATCCCATTCACAACCACTCTCCAAGAGTCAGTGGAGTAGACATGACCTTTTAAGTAATGTCGGCCTTCAGCCCTAGCCTTCATCCCTGAAACTTCTCCAATCAGTTGTGGAGTGACCTTTATCTGAGTATTTCTAACCCTTGTTAGAAATTCGCGCTGTCCTTCATCCTGATCAACCAATTTTGATCCATTCTGATAGAACATTCTTACCGAATGGAGACAATATCCAGTGGTCTCAGGAAAAAGACATATGGGTGCAAGACCTGCATGGTCAAACAAAGTCCCAAAAAGTTCATTCCGCTCCTTCAAAGCATTGACATTGACGTGTCTTTCCCCAATGCAGTCTCTTTTCTCAAAGTCCTTGATTCTTTCCGAACTGATAAAGTCTTGTGGAGAGGGTTGACTTGCCAGAGGTTCCTCAATTGAAATACCGCGAGTACTTCCTCTTTCCTTGCCATGCTCTTTCTTTTGTTCCGAGAGGAACTTCTTCCATTGGTGCTTTCCCTTTTTCAGCGCAGTAGGCGGAGTTTTTGCCTTGACGTGTCCTGCTGAGGCTTTCCCTTTTGAGGCAGTAGGAATAGTGGCCTCTACTAATAAATCATCCCAATCGATTGATTCCGTCTCAGATTCCGTCTCGGAATCATCCTTTGTTTTCTTCGCCTTCCTAGCCCTCTTAGGCTTATTTGTTGGTTTAGCATGTACCATAGCAGAGAGGAGGAAGATTATCCATGTGATCACCATTGTGCTGCTGTGCTTGTGAGAGAGAAGTCCTGTGAGGAACAACTCAAGAACACGAAAAAATTGTTAATTTTCAAAATTTGAAAAATTGTACCCAAACAATCATAATCGTGTAGAGAGACTAGGATCAAATTAGTTTTGCAAAAGAAAATTTAAAAATAGATCAATTCCATGATTTTCAAAAATTCTAAAATATGCCCTAAAACCGAATTTTTAGAAATCGAAGCCAAAAATCCGTTTATCATGAGAAACCTAGCATATAATCAAAACTAATGTTCCCAGAGTTCTTATTTCAAAAGAAGTTTGATCAAAAACCATCCACAAACGAAAAAGATATGAAATTTCTTCACGTTTTGAGCAAAAATAGTAAAACTGTGAAAAACCGAGATTTTGATCAAGAAAACTTACTTTGAAGTGAAGAGAATGAGTTTGAGGGCTCCAAGATCCTTGATTTTAGAGAGAGAAGCTTTGGAAGCTTAGAAACGAAAGATTGTGATGAAATAAAATCAAAACCTCTTCGTTTTCATAAAACCCTAGCCGCGGTCCGGACTGCCCGAAGAATGCAGTCCGGATCGGCTACCCGCAGGATTTTCCTGCGTTCGGGGTCCGGATCGGCTTGTCCAGTCCGGACCGGCTCCAAACTTTTTCTTCAGAAAAATTCAGAAAAATTCCAGAAAATTCCAGAAAAAGATTGTAAGCACTTTGTGTATCAACTTTAAATAAAAATCATCGTTTCATACAACAAGAAATAGATTATGCCAAATCTATCAAAATATCCAAATAATGAAACGAAATTTATAAAAATTAAATCCCTTAAAGTTGAACAACTTCAATCACATCTAACATGATCTTATGAGTAATGCCTTTATCAAATCATCAATTTGGTAAAGAAAATGAAATACCAAGATCAATAGATGTTTGAAATCCCAAATATGTAGATAATATATCTAGTCAATTTTTGAAGAGAGTGGCTCTTTGAGCATCTTTCATTAAAATCCCACCTTATACCAACCTTGAAATTTGACAGAGTCAAGTATTTCAACATGCATTTTATTTAATCAAACTTGAAAAAACCATGCTTGGTATACATGTGGTAGCTGCACACAGTACTCGGACGACCGAGGTGGTAGCTCTTTCCTCCATGTGGTGGTAGTTTTCACACTCCTCATTGGGATGTAACTCTTTCCACATCTTTTGAGCATATTACATTTCTTTGACTCCCCCTCAATTGGCTATCAATTATTTAAGATATAAAGTATTCAACCAAAATTGATCTCGATTCATACTCGACTAAATAGTCAAATAAGATAAAAACTATACCAAGAGATCATTGAGAGAGAAATTGACTTTGATCAAAAAAGATGATTTAATTGACATAAATGATCATTGCATCAAATGAATATTATGATATCAAAAGCATAATAAATTTCTAAATGCGTGAAAGGATGCAGTTAAAGTCAATATAACTAATGCTCAATTAATGTTCTATGTCTAAACATAGATAATGAACAAAACACAAAAAACAAAAACCTAACCTAAGCATTGGTTTCAAAAAGAGATTATTTCAAGAAAGCATTCCAATTGCTTTACGCAAATGAATAAAACGTTTTTGATCCAAAGGTTTTGTTAAAATGTCAGCTAATTGATCTTCAGTTGAAATATATGAAAGTTGAAGAATATTTGATTCAACTAGCTCTCTAAGAAAATGATATCTAAGTTCAATGTGTTTTGTTCTAGAGTGCAACACAGGGTTTTTGGAAATGTTTATAGCACTGTGTTGTCACAAAGAATTGTTACCGAAGTTGCTGAAATTCGGAAGTCGCTCAACACACTTTTCATCCAAATGAGTTGGGTTGAACAACTACCCGCTGAGATATATTCCGCTTCGGCAGTCGAGAGTGCAATGCAGTTTTGCTTTTTACTATGCCATGCAACAAGGCAATGGCCAAGATAAAAACATGCACCACTCGTACTTTTCCGATCATCCACAGATCCTGCCCAATCGGCATCTGAGTATCCAACAATATCTAGACTTGTTCCCATAGGATACCAAATTCCGAATTAATGGTTCCTTTGATGTACCGGATGATCCGTTTCACCGCTTTCAGGTGAACCTCCTTTGGTGCTGATTGATATCTCGCGCAAATCCCAACACTAAAGGATATATCCGGGCGACTAGCCGTGAGGTAAAGTAGACTTCCAATCATGCTGCGATAAAGTTTCTCGTCTACATTCTCACTAAGAGATTCACTTCCTAATCCCTTATTGCTAGTTCCCATTGGAGTCGGAAAATCTTTAGAATTTTCTAAACCAAACTTTTTGACCAACTCCATTGCATACTTGGATTGACACATGGATGCCTTCCTCATTTTGTTTCACTTGCAATCCAAGAAAGTATGTCAGTTCGCCCATCATGGACATCTCAAATTCGCTTTCCATGGTTTCAGCGAATTTAGAAGCATCATTATCTCTTGTTGCACCAAATACAATGTCATCGACATAGATTTGTGCTACAATGAAGTTATTTTGATAATGCTTCACAAAGAGAGTCCTCTGCTCCCCCTCGAGTATAGCCCTTCTCCAAAAGGTGCTTTGTTAACCTTTCGTACCATGCTCGCGGTGCTTGTTTTAGACCGTAAAGAGCCTTTTTCAAACGAAAAACATGGTTAGGTTGTTTAAGTCTACAAAACCTTTCGGTTGAGCCACATAAACTTCCTCATTTAAAAACCCATTTAAAAACGCGCTCTTAACGTCCATTTGAAAAGAGTTTATTTTAAAATGACAAGCAATAGCAATAGGATACGAATGGACTCGAGTCTAGCTACAGGGGCGAAAGTTTCATCAAAGTCTATACCTTCTATTTGAGAGTAGCCTTGAGCAACTAAACGTGCTTTGTTCCTGATGATGGTACCATCCTCATTTTTCTTGTTCTTGAAAATCCATTTAGTACCTATCACATTGTGTTGCTTCGGAGGCGTCGTTAATTCCCAGACTTTGTTTCGTTCAAACTGATGGAGCTCTTCCTGCATTGCTTTAATCCAGTAGTCATCCTGAAGAGCTTCATCGACGTTCTTTGGTTCGATTAAGGAAACGTAACAAGCGAATCCACAAACCAACTGTCTCCGAGTTCTGACTCCTTCTTGTGGGTCTCCAATAATATTAGATTCCGGATGATCCTTGGAGATGCGTAACGTTTGAGGTAACGGAGTACTCGGAGGTACATGAGATGATTCCTGCACATCAGATAAACTTGAAGAACCATTAGATGCATCATATTATCGGAAGAATTGTTATGAGAAGATGCATTTGCAGGAGTATCATCATCAAGAGAGATATCAGGGGTAGATTTATCAGATGCAAAGTGGAAAAGCTTCATCTACTTTAACATTTATAGATTCTACGATCGTTTTAGATTCCAAGTTAAATACCCGATATGCTCTACTGTTTGTAGAATAACCCATGAAAATCCTTCGTCACTTCGAGAGTCAAACTTTCCAAGATTTTCGCGGTCACGTAAAATTAACAACGACTCCCAAAGATACGAAAATATTTGATTTGGTTTTCTACAAACCATAGTTCATATGGTGTATTTAACGTTCCCGGGCGCAATAAACTCGATTAATTACATAGACTGCAGTGTTCACAGCTTCAGCCCAAAAATATAACGGTAAATTCCGGCTATGAAGCATAACACGTGCCATCTCTTGTACAACCCTGTTTTTGCGCTCGACTACACCATTCTGTTGAGGTGTATAGGGTGCTGAGAATTCATGTTAATGCCGTTGGAAGTGCAAAAATCAATGAATTTAGAATTTATGAATTCTCCACCTCTATCACTTCTAACACGAATGATCTTTTCATTCTTTTCAATCATAATACGATGGCAAATCTCGTGAAAAGAATCAAAAGTATCAGCTTTCTCTTTTAAAAATGCTACCCATGAATATCTAGAGAAATCATCAACCAATAAGAAAATATACCATTTACCTCCCAAAGATGGTTGACGTGTTGGCCCCATTAAATCCATGTGCAATAGTTCCAAGGCCGTTAGTACCAACGTGGTTCAAGTTCTGTGTGCAGTCCTGGATTGTTTTCCCTTTTGGCAACCACCACACACAATGTTTGTTTAAGTGAAAGTTTGGAACCCCCTTGACCACGTCTTGTTTGAAATTCTAGCAAGTTCCTTAAAATGTATGTGACCTAGCCTTTCATGCCAAAGTGGTTTCATTATTCAAAGAGGCTAAGTTACAGTTTTCAGAAATTTTATTGAACAACATAACAATTGTTTTCAGATCTAACCCCTTTAAAAAGAAACATGGTCCTTATCAGTTACAACACATTCAACAGAGAAAAATTAACTGAAAAACCATTGTCACAAAGTTGACTGATACTTATGAGGTTAGTCTTAAGGCCTTCAACAAATAACACATTATTCAAACTCGGGCCATCTGGAATAGCTACAGTTCCTTTTCCAACAATTTTGGAAGACCGACCGTCTCCGAAAACTACAAGTCCTCCGGAGATTTTCTCAAAATTTTGAAAACTTTTTTGTCACCGGTCATGTGACGGGAACAACCGCTATCCAGATACCAAGACGAATTATCATATGCATGCAGGAAATATTAGTAACAAGACAAGGAAAAATTTCACCTTTGCGCACCCAAACCTTTTTTTGGAGTACGTCGGAAATGATTGTGAAGTTGATACCTTTGGTGAAGCGTCTTGTTGATCCATCGCTTTTCCTTGACGTCGGTCTTGTTTGATGAACTACCAATGTTCTTTCCTTTTGAAAGATTTTTCTTTGATTTTCGGGAAATGGAACTCCTTGGTAGTAGTTGCAAGATGTGCTTGATTGATCTTTTCGCTCCATTCTTGCAATTTCTTCTTATGTGCCTGCATAACCACAACGAAAACATACCTTAGTGCTTGACGATCCCGAAGAGGGTGAAGTAGGCTTGTTGTCGTGTTTGTCGTCAATTCCGGTGTCGGAGGAGGAGATACCGACTGAGGCACAAAAACTGTCCCACTCGAACTAAAATTGTCTTCAGTTCGATTGTATCCGAGGCCGAATTTGTTTGTTTGACCAAGACCAAGAAGCTTATCCAACTTACTCCTTCCAGAAGAATTGCTTTAAATCATCCTTGAGTTGAAAATGGTCTTCGTCATTTCCAATTTTTCCTGTCGAGCCTCGTTGTAGAGCTTCAAGAAGTAATTCTTTGTTCACCATATCTACATATATTCTTCTCGAAATGCTCATTGGACTCTTGAAGGGAAACATTTACTTTAATTCAGATTATCCCTTTCCACTTCAAGAGCGTTTGAGAGAGAAGTTGCCCTTTTTGCTTCTTCTTCGAGATCCTGCAATCTCCCTCTCAAACTCTTGTTTTTGCTTTGCCAGTTTCTTTGAATCCCTCAAAAGCTTTATGGGCTGCAAGAGCAAAATCTTCACCTTCAGAATTATCGATTCATCGTCCGTTGCAGTTTTTTTCAACAGGGAGGGTTGGACAATGAATCGGATGTACTTGCCATAAGCACATGAAGGGTGAAGATGGTGGACGCGTGGAATGCCGTTGCGCTCTTCTTCTTCATCACTGGAAGATGACTCATTTGACGATGAGGTGTCATCCCAAGTGACCGGCTT
>JAQNDB010007928.1:0-11469 GCA_029204045.2 Tillandsia leiboldiana | reverse complement strand
CGTTCTTCCTGTGACCACGCGCTGAGCTACTACCTGTCTTTCAAGTTCGTGGGGAGCGGCATCCACGCCCTGCAAGTCTCGGGTACATGCCGGCCACGCCGGAGCCGTTCCTGCCCTCCATCGACGCGATCGGCCTGTTTCCCGACGCTCGAAACCACGATCCCGCAGCTTCTCCTGGTGCTCGGGCGGTCGGGTGCTGATCTGGCAGCGACAGCCCGCGCGAAGGCTCCCTCGCTCCGCGCCGGCGAGGGGACCGGGGGGCCGTGAGGATGAAGGGGCCGCATGGTGGGCTGAGGGTCAGCCGTCGGTCTCCTCCTCGCGCTCGTCGCCTCCGTGGCCGTCGCACAGACCGACACCATCACCCCCTCGGACGGGCGGCTCGGCGGCGACCTGACCGTGGTCAGCCGAAGCTCGCGGGCGTTCGGGCTGCCCGGCCCGAGCCTCACCGCCGAGGAGCGCGCGCTGTTCCTCCGGGGTGACGCCGACTTCGAGGCGACCTTCGTGGCCGGTGCCGCCCCAACGAATAGCGGCCTCGGCCCGCAGTACAACAACGCCTCGTGCGTCGGGTGCCACACCGGCGACGGTCGCGGCCAGCCGGTCCTCGGGAGCGGGGCACGGCGGAGCCAGTCGCTCGTGCGGGTCAAGCCTGCCAGACGGGGAGCCGTACGTGCCGGCGGCGGCCGCCGTACCCGGCCTGGGCCACCAGATCCACGATCACGCGACCTTCGGAGTGACACCGGATGCCGCCCGTGGCGCTGACCTGGCGCCCGTCGAGGGCGCTACGCCGACGGCACGCCCTACAACCCTCCGCCACCAGAGCTGCAGATCACGCTGCCGGACGCTCGCCGCTCAGCCCGGACGTCTTGCGCTCGCTGCGGATGGCGCCACCGGTTCTTCGGGCGCGGGCTGCTGGACGCCGTGCCCGACGAGGCGATCCTGGCACTGGCCGACCCGACGACCGCGACGGCGACGGCATCTCCGGTCGCCCGAACTGGGTCTGGGCCATCCCCAGCAACGACCGACGGCTCGGGACGATTTCGGCCTGAAGTCGAACATCGCAGCCTGCCCCAGCAGGTCGCGCAGGCGTATCGCGAGGACAAGGGAATCACTAACCCGATGTTCCCCGGCGCCGGACGGCTCCGTCGAGGTTGACCAGCAAACGCTAGACGCGGTGACGTTCTACCTGCGGACACTGCGGTACCAGCCCGTCGCACGCCCTCGGCAGCGGCGCGGGAGGGGGAGCCGCTCTTCCAGGCAGCCGCTGTGCCTCCTGCCACACGCCGGCGGTCCAGACCGGCCCGAGCCCGATCCTGGCGCTGTCCCAGCAGACGATCTACCCATACTCTGACCTGCCTCCTGCACGACATGGGCGAGGGGCTGGCAGACGGTCGGCCGGATCCTTTGCGAGCGAGCGGCAGCGAGTGGCGCACGCCGCCGCTCTGGGCATCGGCCTGACCGAGACGGTCGCCGGGGCATCGGCACCTATCTCCATGATGGCCGCTGCTCGCAACGTGGAGAGGCGATCCTGTGGCATGGCGGCGAGGCCGAGCGGCCCGCACCTGGTTCGTGAACGCTTCAGCCGAGATCGGCGCGGCTGATCGCGTTCCTGCGCTCGCTCTAATGCAGTTCCGCGTCTGTAGGTTCAGCGTCAGGTGACAGGAACCGCGTTCGGACAATGCCGACGTGCGTGTCTCCGTCATACAGAGCGCGTGTTACCGTCCCGGTGCAGCTCGACCACCGGCCCGCACCGTCACGCAACCGCATCACCAGCCTGCGCGAGTGACCGGCCCGACATCTCGCGCGCACCGTGGCACCCGAGCCCAGACGCACCACTAGCAGCACGTCCCCGACCGTGTTAAATCGCGGCTTGACCACGTGCCCAGAGACTCGGTCGGCCTGGAACAGCGCCCGTAGCCGCTACAGCCTCCGGTCGAAGACATGACCGTGACCGGCCCCGATGCCGGCAGCCGCCAGTGGCAATCGCCCGAGCTCGCAGGTGACCGAGTGCCATCCGCATCGCCGTCCACGAACGACGCTTCGACCCACCGATTCGGCCACCGCGCGCGTCCGGGGCAAGCGTGTAAAGAGCTCCTCCGGCGTCCCGACTGTTCCAGGAGGCCGGCCCGCATCAACCCGACGAGATCGGCGGCGCTCAGCGCCTCGGCTGGTCGTGCGTCACGAAGATCGCCGTCACCTGGCAGCTGACTTGAGGATCGCCCGAACCTCGGAGCGGAACCTGCTGGCGGAGGCCGGCATCGAGGTGGAGAACGGCTCGTCAGGAGCATCAAGTGGGACTCGGAGCGAGCGCGCGGGCCAGCGCCAACCCGCTGCTGCTGCCACACCGGAGATCTCGTGCGGGTAGCGTCGGTCGAGGCCCTGCAAGCCGACCAGATCCAGGAGCTCGCTCATGATGCGGGCGCGCTCGATCCAGTCTGCCGCTTCAGCGCGAAGCCGACGTTCTGCGCCACCGTCAGGAAGCGGAACAGCGTAGTCCTGGAAACAACATCCCGACGCCGCGCCCTCGGGGGGCACCCGGCGAGGGCCGCCATCCACCACCCGGCCGTCAATCGAGATCTGCCCCAAGTCCGGGCGTCTCCAGGCCGGCAATCGTCATCAGCGTCGTCGTCTTGGCCGCAGTGCGCTCGGGCCGAGCAGGGCGAGAGGGTTCCGCGCGTGACCGTCAGCGAGACGCGGCCACGGCCCGCACATTCGGCGGATACGTCTTGTGCACGTCGCGCAGGACGACGCACGGCTCGCCGGCCGGCTGGGCTGGCTCGGGCGAGGGGGTCGAAGTCAGGGAGAGATCGGCCATGTCAGTGCGCCGTCCCCGCCGCGCCCATCCTGCCACCCGGAGCAGCAGCCCGAGCGCCAGCATGTCACCCCAAGCACCAGGCAGGCGGCAGGCGCGGCCTGGGTTGTAGACGGCCCTCGCTGGCGGCCACCATGATCCGGACCGCAGCGTGTCAAAACCCGGCGGGGCGCAGCAAGACGGCCGTCGGGAGTCTTCATCGCGGTCATGAACACCAAGTCCCAGGACGCGTACCAGTCCCGGGCGCGCCATCACCAGCGTCACGCGCCGGAAAGCCGCCAGCGGCCCACACCCGCCCACGAGGGCCGCCCGCCTCCAGCGTCGGGGGCACCGCGCGATCGCGCGCCTCGCGGTGACAATCGCCTGCGCAGCACCCGGAACACGAACCCGACGAACAAACACCAGGGCGGTCCCCACCACAGCCGGGACCCATGGTTGAAGAAGAAACGCGAACCCGATCCCGCGATCAGGCCGGGCAGTGCGTACGGCCGTCTTGCTCACAGCAGCAGCCCGCCCGTCAGCCGCCCTCGGTAGCGAGCGGCCAGCAGCTTCGGGATCAGCGCCAGCGCCGTCGCCACCGTCGCCGAGACGGCCGCCACGCAGCAGGCTATTTGCCGGGTACCCCCAGAGCGTGTTGGAGCCGATGCTCCAGATCCGGTCCACCTCTGTGGGCCTGACGAGCCCCTGCACGCTCAGCCCGATCAGCGCCCGAGCGGCACCAGCAGCGCGAACGTCAGCACGATGCCGAGGTAGAACAGGACCGGCCAGCGCCACCGCCCCAGCCGCACGTCGGCTCGCGGACGCCAGCCACCGCCGGTGTACCGGCGGTCTCGGCGCCCGACGTAGGTGTCCGCGACCAGGACGGCACGGTCAACAGGATCAGCAGCAGCTCCAGGATCGACGCGCCGGCCCGGTCGATCTGCCGTCGAACTGGGCTGGGGAAGATCGCCAGCGTGCAAGTCCCGGTAGTGCAGAATCGAGAACGGTCCCCGAAGTCCGAGAGGACGTACATGCCCACCCGCAGCGCGCCCGCCGCGACGGCCGGTGCGATGGCCGGCAGCGTCACAACTCGCGGAGGACCGCCCAGGGGCCACGACCCAGCGTGCGCGCCGCATCCTCCAGCACCGCGTCCCGGACCGCAGCGCCGCCGACGCCGTCAGGAAGACGTACGGGAAGACGCAGAGGCGATGATGATGGTGGCCCCGCCCAGCCGTACACCGTGGGCATGGCAGGCTGCCGCGCGGCGCCCCCGTCAGCGCAATGTTACCCCTGTTACCAGGGCCGCCCCGCGCAGCAGGATGACGAGACCAGCGCCGTGACGTAGGCCGGCAATCCCGAGTGGCAGAACCAGCAGCCACCGCAAGAACGCCGCGGGCCCCGTCACGGTCGTTGCGCTCCACGATCCAGCAAAGGAGACTCCCAACATCGTCGCGAGGGCCATGGTGGCGGCGTGAGCGCCCAGGGTGTGTGAACGCCAGGAGCGGGACCAGGACACCAAAGGCGTCCGCCAGAGGGCGAACGGGGCTTCGGCGGCGCGGATGACGACGACGATCAGGGGATCCCGCCGCCATGACCACGACGAGCCCCAGCGCCACGAGCACCGCGGTGGTCGTGGCGCCAGGGAACGAGGAAAAGGCCACGCCTGGGCTACTGCATGCCCAGGGACTGGGTCAGGCCCCGAAGTCGGCGCAGATCCTCGTACATCGACTTCAGCGAGACCGGCGTCACCCGGTACGAACCACAGTCTCGGCACGATCCGTGGCCGCTCGACGCCGGGGATGATCGGCACCCTCGAAAATTGGCGAGGGCGTACACCTTCTGCGCCGTCGTGGAGAGCATGAGTCCACGAACAGCCGTGCGGCTCGTAGTTCTTCGCGCCGTTGAGGAATCGACGATATTGGTCGAGTTGACGACCATCCCCAGGCCGCCCGCTTCCTGATCCGGGTATCACCAGCCCGACCGGCGAGCCTTCGGCCTTCTGGAGGAAGTAGTAGTAGTGGTGACCAGGCCGATCTTGAGCTCGCCGGCGCCGACCGCCTTGCGGACGTCGGTGTGGCCGCTGGCGTAGAAGCGCGTGTCGTTCGCCCAACAGGCCGCCGACCCACTCCGGGCGCGGTCCTCGCCGAGCACCCCGCCCGGACGACGGCCACCTGGGCCATATCGCGCCGGTTCGTGCTGTCCGCGAGCCGATCTGGCCCTTCCACTTCGGATCGAGCACGTCGAAGACGGGACTTCGGGCCTCGGCTCGCTGACCGTCTCGGTGTTGTACATGATGACCGGGCACGGAACGTCAGCGCGGTCCAGCTCCCGTTCTCGGCGCGAAGGTCCAGCGGCACGCTCTGGACCAACGCGGACGGGTTCGCCTGGAACACGCCCTTGGTGTCCAGATCCACCATCTGCATGCTGTCGCTGTTGATGAAGACGTCGCCCTTCGGGTCGGCGCGCTCTTCGAGGATGCGGGCCGCAAGCTGCGGGTTGCGCCGCTCAGCACCGTGACGGTGACGAACGGGTATTCCTTGTTGAAGCATCCACGATCGGCTTGAACAGCGCTTCGGCCCGCGAGGTGTAGACGACGACGGTGCCGCCGGTAAGCTGGCTGGCAGGGGCCGCAGCACCCGCGATGCCGTACCCGTGAGCGCGAGCGCCGCCGAAGCGCCAGCAGCCATCGCCAGTGCAGAGCGACGAGTGATTTTCTGATTGATGCCCATCCGTTGACCCTTTCCATTGCGCGCCGGCAGGTGCGCTCGCCGGCCCTCGAACTGGCCTGCGAGACCGATGAGCACCTCATCTTGCGGCTCAGGCGCGCAAATCGCGGCGGATGTTAGCACGGGCTAATCGGAATCCTTACCCTTTCTCATGAAAGCGTAATCTTTAACTCATCAAAGCGTAAGTTTGCGGATCCGGTGGTCATGTGGCCGTCCACGACCTCTCGTGACCAGCATGTCCGAAGGAAGCCCCTACCCCCGGCCCTCCCCCGTGCGCGGGGGAAGGGAGCAGGCTATTCCCGTCTCCCTTCCCCGCGCACGGGGAGGGGCGGGGTAGGGGCTCCCGGTCAGCGCCGCGCCTCGGCGATGCGCCAGGATGGCAGCTTTACCTTCGATGCCTTCCGGCTCGTCGTCGTTGCGTTCCGGCCGCAGAACGGCGGAAGATCGGCGACCGCGGCGGCCGTGGTGACAATTGTCATCAGCACCAGCGCCGTGAACAGCCCGGGCCCGATCAGCCCTTCTCCAGCCCGATGTTGATCAGGATCAGCTCATCAGGCCGCGCGCGTTCATCAGCGCACCAATCGCCGCCGACTCGCGCCAGCTTGCGCCAGCCAGCCGGCTGATGACCGCGCAGGCGCCGCCCTTGCAAGATGAAGGCAACGACGACGATCAGGGCGGCGATGGGCGAGCAGCCACGGATCGAGACAGGAGTGCCAGGCGGGTGTTCAACCCCGAGTAGACGAAGATAAGATCGCAGCAGCAGCGGCACCACGATGCCCTCGATCTGCCGCGACGCCTCCCTTGGCGACCCAGCCGCGCGGCATCACCGCCCCGCACACGAACGCCCCGAACACAGCATGCAGCCCGATCCACTCTGGTGATCCAGGCGCAGATCAGCACGATCAGC
The DNA here is from genome assembly GCA_029204045.2 of Tillandsia leiboldiana. NCBI lineage: Eukaryota > Viridiplantae > Streptophyta > Magnoliopsida > Poales > Bromeliaceae > Tillandsia > Tillandsia leiboldiana. The sequence goes on along the minus strand of JAQNDB010007928.1, from coordinate 5,048 downwards.
AGCAGGACCGCCATCGTCTCCGGTCGCAGCCGATAATCCTCGGAGACGTTTGCTGTTGAACGCCGCCCAGCAGCCGCGGCCAATCGTCAGCAGCGCGAGCGCGTACACCAGCCCGCCGCCAATCGCCAGCACGGCCAATCGCGGCGAGCCGCTGGTTGAGGCGATCACGATGGCCAGCAACGACCACGCCAGCGCGTCGTCGCCGGCCGCCGCCGCGAGCGAAACCATCGAGCCGACCCGCGTGTGGACGATACCCTCGTCGTAGATGATCCCGCGCCAGGACCGGGAAGGCGGTGATCGCCATCGCGGCGCCCAGGAACAGCGCCGCCTGGTACGAGGCCACCGCTGGCGGGAAGAGCGTGTCGTTCCGACCAGCATCCAGCCGAGCGCCCGCCCAGCACCAGGCGGCCCGCAGACGCCGATCAGCGAGATCGAGCCGGTGCGCCGACGCTCGCGGGCGGCCAGGGCGGCGTTGAAGTCCAGCCCGATCCCGAACATGAACAGCAGCAGCGCAAGCTGACTCAGCCCGAACAGCAGCAGCATCGACGGATGCATGATGGTGGTCACGGCCCGCCGACGTTCAGCACCAGCGTCGTTGGGAAGAGCCACTGCTGGAGATCGGGCGAGATCGCGCCACAGCAGCGATGGCCCGAGCAGGACGCCCGCGACCATCTCGCCGACCACCTGGGTCTGCACAAGGCGCCGAGTCAGCATGCCGCACCCAGGCGACAGCTCACCAGGATCACGATGAGCTGTACGAGCACGTGCAAGAGCAACTCGGAGGTGGTCGCCATCCCTGCGCATGCCCCGCTACTCCGCCATCGACACACGGAGCGACTTCGGACGCATGTCGCTCCAGTGGCGGTGACGTACTCCTGGCACGCCTCGCGAGAGTCGCGCTCGTGGACGACCTGCAGCCCGGCCGGCACCTCGGCGAAGGCCGGCCACAGCGAGTATTGCTCCTCGTCGTTCAGCAGCACGACGTACTGAGTCTCCGGGCGCTCGAATGGGTTTGACAATGATACCTCCTGATGCTGAGGGCACCACCCGTGTAGACGATGCTCGTATCGGTGAGCGTTCCAGGTCCGAGACGTTGTGGTTGGTCCACGAGATTTCTCTGCCGGGGCGATCTGTGGGCACCGCGCGCGCCAGGGCGAGCACGTCAAAGAGACCTCCACCCCCAGCCCCTCTCCGGCGCGGAGGGGAGCTCTCTCCAGCCGTCTCCTCTCGCGCGCCGGAGGAGGGGCTGGGGGGAGGTCTTCTCGGTGACACCATCGGGTCTCGGCCTGGCTAGGAGTTACGCGGTCACGCCGCGCCAGGTTTCCGCCCTCGGGGGATTGCAGGCTCGCCGCGCGGATCGCGGGGAACGCCGCACCAGATCGCAGCCACGCCGACGACGCACACCAGACCACCAAATCGTCACGGCACGCCGGCGCCCCGACGAACCGAGCCAGCAGGCCCGCTTCGACGTTCCACGAGCGGCCGGCCGACGGTCGTCTGGGCCAGCCAGAGGCTCGCCACATCGACCCTGGAGATGGTCGGGGTGGGCGTGCTGGAGGAGGGCGCGGCGGAGGATCTCCGAGATCACGTTGGCGAGGCCAGCGAACGCCAGCAGGACCAGCGCCAGGGGCAGGCGCCGCTCAGCCCGACCGCCGCCGTCGCCGCGCCCCAGACCAGGACAGCCACGACGAACCGCCAGCCGGACCGCCGAACCTGACCGGTCCAGCCGCTCGTGAGAGCGCCCAGGGCGCCCCGGCGGCAGGCGCGCTGTAGAGCAGGCCGACGGCCGCCGGACCCGCCCCAAGAAACTCCTCGACCCGGGCCGGGAACAGCGAGTACGGCATCGCGAACAGCATCGCAACGATATCCAGCAGCAGCAGCAGCCCGCGATCAGCCGTCCTTGATCGCGAAGCGCCAGCCCTCGGCCAAGGGCCTGGAGCCCGCCCGGACGGGCCGGGCGCGCGGCGGCAACGGCCTGCACGAAGGAGTCACCCAGCACCGTCACACCAGTAGCAATCGCCGTACGCCAGTAGTTGGCGGCGAGCCCCCAGACCGCGATGATCGCGCCGCCCAGAGCTGGCCCCGACGACATCCCCAGCCGCGTCGTGGTGGCGACCAGCGCGCCGGCAGCCGCCAGCCCCCTCGCCCGACCATCGCCGGGGTGGCCGCCGTAGCGCGGTGATACTGAGGCCGTTCGCCAATCCGTTGATCGCGATAGCCACCACGATCAGCCAGAGCAGCGCTCCGGCAGCATCGCGTTGACGGCCAGCAGCACGAACGCGACGCCGCCGTGCTGCGCCCCCAGAGGATCAGCGTGCGCCGGTCCATCTGGTCCGCGTAGCCGCCGCTCCCGAGCGTGCCGACGAGCATCGCGGTGCCCATGACGGCGCTGACCAGCCCGACCATCAGCGACGATTCCGGTCAGCCCGTAGACCTGGACCGGCAGCGCCACGGTGGTCAGCCCGATCCCCAGCAGCGAACCACCCGGGCCAGGAAGATCAGACGGAAGTCGCGGCTGGCCCGGGCGGGCTGATGTCGATGAAGCAGGCCCCCGCGCGGAGGGCGGCTTGCGCCCGGTCGTCGTAGGTGCTCAGTGGCCTTGGCCGTCGTCGACGCGTCAGGAGTCGTGGATGGCGTCGGCGCCTCAGTGCTTGTGGTCATGGTCGTGGTCATGATCGTGATCGTCGTGGGCTGGTTCTCGTACTTGTCAACGTGGCCTCGCGGTCGTGTCGTGGCGGTCGTGGTACACGTCCTCGGAGAGGCCGCGCTCCAGTACCCAATCGCCAGCTTGCGGCGCCGATCCAGGTTCCGCTCGTTCCGTCCAGGTAGCTGCGGATCGCCCGCACCCGCCAGACGACTCCGCGCCGACCCACTGCGAAGACGGAGCCGCTCTCCGGCACTCGACGGCCCGGACGGCATCGGCCAGCAGATCGTGCTCCGGCTCCGGGCCAGCCGGATCAGCCAGCGCACCTCGATTCCCTGATTCGGTCGGCAGGGGCTGCTGGCTCGGCCGTGTCCGTCACTCGATCAGGGCGACACCCCCGGCGGCGGCCGGGAGTTTCCCAAAAGCAGGAGATAAGCAGGCTGTGGGCCGGTACGACCGATCGCCGTCCAGCAGGTACCAGTCCGATGCTCGGACGGACATGCCGCCCGGCGTGCTGAACCCGATCAGACGCCGCGCTTTGCCCTGGCCGCCCAGCCAGACGCGATCCCCTCGTCGCCATGCAGCACGAAGTCGATGTCGATCTCGTTGGCGTCCTGATCGTAGCGCCGGGCCGTGTACGTTCTGACGATGGGTCGCTCGTCGTCCGGGGGCCAGACGATGCGGTGGTGTTCATCGCGGCCGGGCAGGACCGGCCGGGTCTGCCTGGTCTTGGCAGGAAAAGCTTGATGTTCGGGCCGTGGTCGCGTTCCACCTCCGGGAGCGCGTCACCGCCGACGTGATCCTGCCGCATGCGCGTAGTCAGACCTAGTCCGAAGCACCTGGAGCACGCGGCCGACCGGTTTGACGGTGCTGGGCCGCTGGGTTTCAGTCTGTGCAGTCATGTTCATCCTTTCCGAGTGCCCCTCCCTCGCCGTGTGGGCAGGGAGGGCGCTCACCTCACATCCGGCCGATGATCTCCTCGACGCGCGCGAGCATCGCGTCGGCCTGATTGTAGTGGAGCGGGTTGAAGTACGGCAGCGGGTAGGCTGCCCGGCCTGGACGACTTCAACGCCTGCAGGCTTGCTGCTGCAAGACGGCTGCGTGCGCGCCGAGACCTGCCCCTGATTGTCGGCCTGGTAGAGGATCACGTCGGAGTCGTCGAGCAGGTTGAGCTGCTCGTAGGAGTACGTCGCCCACCGTGCCGGTCTGGTTCGCGGAGGCGCCCCCGAACTGGATGCCGGCGTCCACCAGCGACACCCGCCCAGGAGTCCGGCAGGGCCAGATCCACTGGCTGCCCTGGGCGCCCTGGACCATGCTCGCAACGGGTCTGCGCCAGCGTGTTCCCCGTAGCGCTGCTTGATCGAGCGGCCCGCTCCTCGTACTGCTGCTTGACCGCCTCGCCCTCCGACCGCTTGCCGACGGCATCGGCGGCCATCAGCGAGCGCTCCTTCCAATCGCCGGCCGCCCTTCGCCTCGAAGAGAAGATCGGGGCGATCACATCGCGGTACTACTCTATCCTGGTCTTCGGGTCCGGCGCGTGCGGCAGATAACGTGCCGAGGATCAGGTCCGGCTTGAGCGCTGCGACCTTCTCCAGATCGACCGTCGTTGCTGACCCCGAGGAGGGGATCGACGCGATGGTCGGCTCATATACGGCGTCGGCGAGCCAGGTGGCCCGCGCCTAGCCGCCCAACACCCGCCGGCGTGACGCCCACGTCGAGCAGCGCGCCGGGCGTGTAGTGATCGACGCGACTCATCCGTACTGGGGCTCGTCGGGATCTGGAACGTGCCGGCCGAGGTCTCGAAGGCGCGGGTGCCGCCGGCTGCGCCGCTACCAGCCTTTCCACCGCCGCCGGCCGAGCCGCCCCCGATCCACTGACCCGCTCGATCCGCCGGAGAGGCCGGCGCACGCCGTCAGCGCCACCGCCGCCGCTCCAAGCTCGTCGCCAGGAAGGCGCGGCGGTCGCCCGGTGCGCGGTGCCCGGGCGACACGACGTCCGTACCGTCCTCCGTTTCTGGGTGTGTCATCGGTTGCCTCCTCGTTCTGCAAGCTGGCTGTTGGCGGGCGGACCGTTCGCAGCCGCTCGTCGCGATCCGACGGCTGACCACTTCGCGATCCGACGATGGGCGGAAGCCGCCTCATGACGCCTGCCCCTGACTTCGCGACTTGGCACCCCGGGCTCCACGCTCGGGGCCGGGATCTCGGTGTGCTCCCGCCTCCCGAAGACCAATCTCCTGGATCGGGCGGCTCGGTTCGGCCGCGAGCCCTTTCGATACAGCACCTTGAGCTCGGCCGCGATCTCCTGCACGTCGAGGCGGTCGAACAGGTCCGGCCGGTAGCGAACAGGAGCAGCAGACCGCGCTCGGGGATCACCACCAGAGTCAGTGGGTAGTGGCTCGCCGCCC
>JAQNDB010007927.1:0-11471 GCA_029204045.2 Tillandsia leiboldiana | reverse complement strand
TTTTTCTGGACATTTTCGCAGGTGAAAATTAGTGAATTGTGGACTGCTGTTTGGGGGAAGGATTCTGGAAAGTGTGGAGTGTAGCTATGAATTAATTTTACTTTGCGGGTACTTTGTACAGATGGGTGGTGTTAGGGACTGGTCTTGGACTTCGCTTGGAGAATTGGATAGCGCTCGAGGTGGGTGATGTTGTAAACCTCTTATTTGGGGCATTTTATCACTAGGCCTATTAGATTGCTTTTGAGTATGCTTAGTTAGTAGATCTGTGAGAAGAACCTCGCAGCTTGTATGAAATCCTGCTTCTTTGTTGATAATCGCCTTGTTAGAAAACTACAGTTAATTAACGGGGGTCCATGCTTTAACATGTAGTAGAATTACTTGGAATTTATGTAATCCATATGTTGTTGATGTTTAAATGAAAGGCTGAGGTATGTGTAGAATATTAAATGGTTTATCAAGTTAATGACTTTTGCATGCTTGAATGGTCACCTAGATAGGCCACATTTTTCTGCTACACTATCATGCTGGAAAGACTTAGGAGAAACCATGTTGCATTCTTTCTTCAGTCACTTAGACATAGGGGTATTATGCTCGGGTTAGAGCAGGGGATGGGTTAGTGTAGTCAGATACTTGGGTTTCGGGGAGAGGTTTGGGCTTCATTTGGGAGACGGTACACTTTCCTTATAGAGCGGAGTGTGCGATTTGCAGACTTGAGACCCGGGACTCATGTCCCATATCGGTGTTATGCGTAGGCTGGCATACCCGATTTTGCGACATTGATGAACCTACCCTATCGGTTCTATGCGTAGGCGTGGCATACCCGATTTAGCAGACCTTGAGACTCTGTCCATACGGGTTATGGTAGGCTGGCATACCCGATTTTGGCAGGACATGAGACTCCTATTAAACACCGGGGTTATGAGTAGGGCTGGCATACCGGGGCAGGCTTCGATCTTTGATGGCATACTTTTAGCTATCTTTAGCTGGGCAGGTAGAGGCATATTAGTGGTAGCTTTTATCAGGAGTATACTCATAGTTACCGCATTTATTCCTTTAGCCTCTGGTAGACCTAGTGGGGCAGGTAGGAGTTCGTGTGAGGTTTACCCACTAGGGGAGGCTACTGTCTTTATAGTAGTACTGACCCCACTGTTTTTCCCTTTTCTTGTCCCCTTTGTTTTGCAGAGTCATCTGCGGAGTTGCGGGGCCTTCCCCAGGATTCGAGGTAAGAGGATCGCCGACTAGATAGCTGCTACCCCGAGCTCGAGTTTTGTAGTTTGTTGTATCCCCAGTACAATCAGACGGTTGTATTTTCCTTTTATTTTGGGTCTGGCTGCGGCCAGCTGGTTGTATATTTCGTGAGCTGGGAGAGACACTTGTATATTTTGAGAGATTACTGTACTTTATTTCCAGCATTTGTCTGAGTTGTATTAGTTTTAGTTTAGCTCTGTTTTATGCTCCTTTATTACTTGTTTATATCTGAGCAGGTTACCAGCGCTTCGTGTACACGAAAATTCCGTGTGCACGGCGGATCTGTGGACGGGCCCGGGTTCTGGTTTACACCCGGGGCGTGACAGATTAGTTGGTATCAGAGCTTAGGGATAGGTCAGTTGGGACTTAGGAAACCCTAGGCTGTGGCAGACCCTAGGAAGGCAGAGCGTGAGTGACGTGATATTGTTGCGAAAGTCGGTAATTGGTTGTTAACTCTTCCTGTGAGTGAGAGGGATGGCATAGCCTATTTCTGGGGGACTATTATGTTGGCTGCAGACAACATAAGGTTACAGAAATAGGGGAATGTCCATGACTTTCGCGTGATTGGGTCGAGAGTGGTTTGGTTTACTGACCCGTGGATTTGTGTGGCAGGATGCCTCCTAGGCGGCAGATTCCTACTCGGGGTACTCCTACGCCCCGGAGGAGCCGGAGCAGCCGGGCCTTCTGAGATCAGTGAGCTGAGGGCCATGGTGGCCCAGTTGGCGGAGAGTCACCGCCGACAGGAGCAGAGGTTTGAGCAGTTGCTGGCTCAGGTTGCGGCACCTCCCCCTACTACTGTAGAGGCCCCTGTACCACCAGTTGTACCGCCGGCTATTCCATTAGTCCCTAGGCACCGTCGTCGAGCAGTGGGGCTCAGGGAGAGTTCAGGCCGTTGACCCCAGCGGAGGAGGAGGAGGAGTTTGCTGACAAACTCGCCAGTTCTGTAAGCGAGGACCACCTAGGTTCTCAGGGCGGAGCAGCACTCACCCATCGGAGATAGGATCATGGCTGGCAGCAATGGAGAAGTTGTTCAGAGACTTCTTCATTGACCACAGATTCAGAGTGTATGGCTGTACATTGTCTAGAGGGGGATGCAGATGCTTGGTGGCGTCGGGTCGAGCCCTTGGAGTTTCAGATCACCCGACAGCTACCCTGGTCGGAGTTTAGACGGTTGATCCTTGACACTTATTTCTCCACGAGCGTGAAGAAAAAGCTTGAAGATGATTTGAAGAACCTCCAGCAGGGGGATCGACGGTATGGGATTATTATCAGGAGTTTACGCAGTTGCTCAACTGCGTACCCTATGTTGCCAGGGATGGGCTGCACCAGGTGGAGCTGTTGAGACAGGTTTGCGCCCGAGATCTATACCTTGGTACACGCCCAGAGGCTTCAGACTTTATCAGAGGCAGTGGATCATGCACAGTGGGTCGAGAGGGGAGATCACTGTCGTCGCTAGACGTGGGGGCTTGGTCGCTCAGAGTTCTGAGAGGAAGCGGCCAGCCAGACGAGGGGGGACAGGCCAGTTCATGGAGGCCGCCACGACCGCCACCGCCGCAGTTTACGGGCCGTGGGCGTTCGGAGCGGCGAGGGCCTGGTGGATCCCAGAGACCCCCACAGCAGCAGCAGCAGCACAGCAGCGACAGCAGCAGCACTCGCAGCAGCAGAGGTCGCAGTCGCGACAGCAGGGGTCACAGCGGCAGAGGCAGCAGCAGCAGCAGCAGTCGAGGCAGTCCCAGTCTGCGGTCAGGGGTCTTTTGTAGGGGACAGCAGCGGCGGATACTTGTGACCAGAGGTACGGCCGCTGTTATCGGGTGGGACAGTCGGCCATATCGAGTACTTGCCCTGCTCTCTACACCGCAGGCTCCTTCCTCAGCATCAGCTCCTTCAGTGCCCCAGCAGCGGCCTTATGCTCCAGCGAGCAGGGCTCCTTCCTCCCACCCTGCAGATTACCGACCACCAGCTCAGAGCGGGCGAGTCTACGCCGCCTCAGGTAGGGGACTCCGCGGCAGCCGACCACGTGGTGGCAGGTATCACTTTACTTTTTGGCATTAGAGCTCGCACTTTATTTGATACCGGTGCATCACATTCTTTATCAGTAGAGCATTTGCATCATCGCATGGACTAGAGTTAGGTCGGTTGCCACATGCATTAGAGGTACAGATTCCGGTCACATATTGTATGTAGAGGAGTGTTGCTGGTCGTTGCCAGGTACAGCTTGAGTCTTGGATTTTGCCAGCGGACCTGATGGTCCTTAGTCAGCTGCGAGATTTTGACATTGTACTGGGGATGGATTGGCTGGCTCGCTATTTCGCGACGATTGATTGCGCCGCGAGGTCTGTTACTTTTAGCGAGCCAGGCCAGGAGGTGTTTCGTTTTCAGGGGGTGCCAGAGTGCTTTCTTTGCCTCTGTGGTTTCGACTCTCGTGCGAGGCAGATGATGCGCAGTGGATGCGTGGCCTTTATGGCATCTTGGTTAAGGAGCCTACGGCGGCACCGGACTCGCGGATATCCCGATTGCCCGCGAGTTCCCGGATGTGTTCCCTCAGAGCTGTTTAGTATGCCGCCGGATAGGGAGGTCGAGTTTTTGATTGACGTGGTCCCAGGAACTGCGCCGATCTCTAAGGCTCCTTACCGAATGGCACCGGCTGAGCTGCGGGAATTAAAGGCGCAACTCCAGGATTTAATGGATAAGGGTTTTGTGAGAACCGAGTGTATCGCCTTGGGGAGCGCCGGTGCTATTTGTGAAGAAGAAGGATGGTTCGCTTCGACTGTGCGTTGATTATCGGGAGCTGAATAAAGCGACCATCAAGAACAAGTACCCTTTGCCGCGCATTGATGACTTTTGATCAGCTGCAAGGGTCTTGTGTCTTCTCCAAGATCGACTTACAGTCTGGTTACCACCAATTGAAGGTGAAGGCCGAGGACATCCCGAGACGGCATCAGGTCGCGGTACGGGCATTATGAGTTCACCGTCATGCCTTTTGGACTGACAAATGCCCCTGCAGCTTTTATGGATTTGATGAACAGGATTTTTCGACCATACCTGATCGGTTCGTCGTTGTTTTTATGATGACATCCTAGTTTATTCCCGAAGCGATGTGGAGCACGAGGAGCATCTGAGGATTGTGCTACAACTTCTGAGAGAGAGAAGTTGTATGCCAATTATCTAAGTGTGATTTCTGGCTTCGGGAGGTTGTCTTTTTGGGCCACGTGATTTCAGCCGCTGGAGTGGCAGTAGACCCGGCGAAGATCGAGGCAGTCCGGGATTGGCCCCGACCGACGACGGTATCAGAGGTCCGTAGTTTCATGGGCTTAGCAGGATATTACCGCGGTTTGTGGAAGGTTTTGCGAAACTTTCCACACCCCTCACTCGTTTGACGCGAAAAGGGATTAAGTTTATTTGGAGTGAGGATTGCCAGAGGAGCTTTGAGGAATTAAAGAACAGATGATGTCGGCTCCTATCCTTTCCCTCCCTGTTATGGGGAAAGGATATGTGATTTATAGTGATGCATCGCACAGTGGACTTGGTTGCGTGCTGATGCAGGATGGTAGGGTAATCGCTTATGCCTCTCGGCAACTGAAGATTATGAAAAGAATTACCCTACCCATGATTTGGAGCTAGCTGCAGTGATTTTTGCACTAAAGTTGTGGCGCCACTACCTGTATGGGGAGCACTGCGAGATTTATACCGACCACAAGAGCTTGAAATACCTGTTCACGCAGAAGGAGCTCAACTTGAGGCAGCGCAGATGGTTGGAATTGTTGAAAGATTTTGATGTAACATATTATACCATCCCGGCAAGGCCAACGTGGTTGCTGATGCCCTGAGCAGGAGAGCAGTACAGAGTCTATCTTTGATGATCACCGATCAGGCGCCATTACTTGAGCAGATGAGGCGGTTAGAGCTCGAGGTTGTGTCCCCTGGGGTCTCTGCTAGACTTATGTCTCTAGTCGTGCAGCCCACTCTGTTGGACAGGATTCGGGAGAGACAGAGTGAGGACCCCCACCTGATGAGGATTCGAGAGCAGATGCAGACTGGTTTGATAGGGGACTTCTCAGTCGATGCTGCGGGAGTACTACGGTACAGGGACCGCGTGTGTGTGCCTATGGATGCAGAGATTCGAGAGCAGATCTTGAGGGAGGCCCACTATACACCTTATACCATCCATCCTGGTGGGACTAAGATGTATAGGGATCTTAAGGCACAGTTTTGGTGGAATGGGATGAAAAGAGACATTGGGAGATTTGTAGCACACTGTCTAACTTGTCAGCAAGTAAAGGCGGAGCATCGTGTACCTGCTGGCAAGTTGCAGAGTCTCCCAATCCCTGAATGGAATGGGAACATGTTACGATGGATTTTGTCACTAGTTTGCCGAGAGCACAGACGGGAGCGGATGCTATCTGGGTAGTCGTGGACCGGCTTACCAAAACCGCTCACTTTTTACCGGTTCAGATGACTTGGCCGATGGAGCGACTGGCACAGGTGTACTTGGCTGAGGTGGTTAGATTGCACGGGGTACCCGTTTCCATCGTATCAGATAGAGACCCGAGGTTTGTCTCGCATTTCTGGAGGAGTTTACAGACAGCCTTGGGGACGCAGCTCCGATTCAGTACAGCATTCCACCCACAGACCGATGGGCAGTCAGAGCGCACTATTCAGACCCTCGAGGATATGTTGAGAGCATGCATTCTGGACTTTGGAGGAGGATGGTACCGACACTTGGGATTAGTTGAGTTTGCGTACAACACAGCTATCAAGCGAGCATTCAGATGGCTCCGTTTGAAGCGTTGTATGGACGCAAGTGTCGGTCACCCCTTTATTGGAGTGACGTGGGTGAGAAGAAGACTTTGGGTCCTGATCTACTGTTAGAGGCAGAGGAAAAGATCAGAGTGATACGACGACACCTCGAGACCGCCCAGAGTCGACAGAGGAGTTATGCTGATACTCGACGGCGAGACTTAGAGTTTCAGGTGGGTGACCATGTTTTTCTGAAAGTCTCGCCTTCGAAGGGGATTCGGAGATTTGGTATTCGTGGGAAACTGAGCCCTCGTTATATTGGACCTTTTGAGGTGTTGGAGCGCTTAGGGCCAGTTGCCTACAGGCTTGCGCTTCCTCCCAGACTTTCGGGTGTTCATAATGTTTTCATGTTTCGACACTGAGGAAGTATGTTCATGACCCGTCTCATATTATCGATTTCACTCCATTGGAGGTTGCTGAGGACCTGATTATGTTGAGCGGCCGTTGAGGATCTTGGATCGTGAGGTTAGGGAGTTGCGCAGTCGGGCCATCCCGTATGTGAAGGTCCTCTGGAGCAGTCATGATGAGCGCGAGGCTACCTGGGAGTTGGAGTCAGCGATGATGGATGCTCACCCCCACTTGTTTGAGGCCGCTACCTGAGGTATGACTTTTGTTTCGAGGACGAAACTTTTTCTTGTAGGGGAGGATGTAGTGTACTGGTTTTCCCATGCAACTTTCCGGTGAATCCACTGTGTAGAACACCTAGTGTTGGTGTCTGGCCCATGGTGCATCGAAGGGATGCCACAGATGGACCTTGTGAGACTTGGATAGATGATTTGGCCTTCGGCTGTGATTGCCGAATTTTAGAAAGGGTTTTGGGCCAATCTGAGGTTGGATTTGGATTCAGCGCGGAAAAACGCTTGAAAAACGGCTATTTGCTTGTGAATTTGGAGTCCGGATGACCAAATGCGGGCTTCCGGAAGTTTTGGGGGATTTTCGGTGCATGGGAGTGCACTCGTGGACCGCCCGAGCCACGTGGCGGCCTCTTATTGGCCGGCTCACGCAGCTGGGTCCACGGAGTGGCGCGGCGGTGCATGGACCGCGGCGGGGGGACGCGTGGCGTGCTCTGGTAGGCGGGCGCACGCGGCACGGCTCATGGATTTGCGGGTTTGCGGTGGACCGGGCGCATGACACGTGGCGGCTTCGGATTCGTCGGTCCACGTGGCGCGGTCCACGGGTGTGCGGGGGGGAGGGCGCTCGTACTGTGCGCGCACGTGCGCGCACAGTGGCGCCAGGCGGGGCGGTCGGCCGCACTCGAGTGCGACACGTGTCGCCTCGAGATTGGCCGGCCGTACCTACCTCCGTTGACTGCGGGGGGCCACGTGGCGTATGCGGCCGCGGGATCCGCTGTCCCCTGTTTGGGGGTGACGTGCCCCGCTCCTGGGTGTTTCGGGCGCGTCGGACAGGGACTGTGCGACCGGGTTTCCGGGCGCAGTGCGCCCGAAAGTTGCGCCCGAAAACCCGGCCCGAAAGCTTAGGGCTGGGCCTATAAATAGCTCCCCCCCATTCGTCTTGTAGGCTTTTTGGACTCTATTTTCGCTGGGCTTTCTTCTGAGGAATTTCTCCTCCCTCAGTGCACTACCCTTTGGAGAAGTTTGAAGATTTTTGGAGGCACGCTTCCGAGGTTCCCCATTTTACGGCGCGGCGCGACGCTTGTTTCTCCGGCGATCCTCTTCACCCCTTCTCAGTGTTTGGACTCCTCCGACTCACCCCGACCTCGGAATTCGCCAATTCTTGCGCCGTTGGACTCTTGACAGGTAGGGCTTCAACTCCTGTGTTTTGTGGTTCCTCGATTTCCGTGCTGATATTGGAGTTTTCCGAGCAACCATTTGACCCTTTTTCTTCGCGGACTTTTGGGACAGCACCGCAGTGTTCTTGCCATATCTTTTCGCTCAGGCGTCGGAACGAGGTGATTCAAGAGGCAATTTTCATCTACGCGTCGCAAGGAGTCTCCTGGATTTTTCTCAGAATTTCCTGAATTTTACTCGAGGGTGAGAATCTTCTTTCTCTGTGGTACATTGTTACAGGAATTTGGTACAGTTTGGGTACGGGGTGTACCCTTGTCGGATTTTTATCTCAGCGTAGGAAACTCCAAATTGGGCGTGCAGTATTCGTTTCGACGGGCTCGTCGCAAGGATCGCGCTAGTATTTTCCTGGATTTTTCTGGACATTATTCGCAGGTGAAAATTAGTGAATTGTGGACTGCTGTTTTGGGGGACAGATTCTGGAAAGTGTGGATGTTTAGCTTATGAATTTCCTTTGGGGTACTTTGTACAGATTGGTGGTGTATTTGGACTGGTCTTGGACTTCGCCTTTGGATAATTGGAATAGCGCTTCAGGTGGGTGATGTTGTAAACCTCTTATTTGGGATTTATCACTAGGCCTATTAGAATGCTCTTGATTATGTTATTTAGATCTGTGAGAAGAACCTAGCATGCTTGTATGAAATCCTGCTTTCTTCATTGATAATCGCAATGTTAGAAAACTACAAGTTAATTAACGGTGAGTCCATGCTTTAAACATGTAGTAGAGTTACTTGGAATTTATGCTAAATTCTTATATTGTTGATTGTTTAAATGAAAGGCTGAGGTATGTGGTTAGGGTAATTAAAATGGTTCAGCAAGTTAATGACTTTTGCATGCTTGAATGGTCACCTAGATAGGCCACCTTTTTCTGCTACACTATCATGCTGGAATTGACTTAGGAGAAACCATGTTGCATTCTTTCTTCAGTCACTTAGACATAGGGGATATTATGCTCGGGTTAGAGCAGGGGCTGGGTTAGTGTAGTCAGATACTTGGTTTCGGGGAGAGGTGTTTGGGCTTCCTTTGGGAGACGGTACTTTTCCTTATAGAGCGGAGTGCGTGATTTGCAGACTTGAGACCCTGGGACTCCTGTCCCATATCGGTGTTATGCGTAGGCTGGCATACCCGATTTGGCAGACATTGAGAACCCTACCCCTTATCGGTGCTATGCGTAGGCTGGCATACCGATTTAGCAGACCTTGAGACTCCTGTCCCTACCGTGTTATGCGTAGGCTGGCATACCCGATTGGCAGACATTGAGACTCCTATTCCACACCGGTGTTATGCGTAGGCTGGCATACCCCGATGTGGCAGGCTTCGATTCTCTGATGCATACTTTTAGCTATCTTTAGCTGGGCAGGTAGAGGCATATTAGTGGTAGCTTTATCAGGAGTCATACTCTTAGTTACCGCATTTATTCCTTTAGCCTCTGGTAGACCTAGTGGGCAGGTAGGAGTTCGTGTTGAGTTTACCCACTAGGGGAGGCTACTGTCTTTATAGTAGTACTGACCCCCACTGTTTTTCCCTTTTCTTGTCCCCTTTGTTTTGCAGAGTCATCTGCCGGAGTTGCGGGGCCTTCCTACCAGGATCGAGGTAAGAGGATCGCCGACTAGATAGCTGCTACCCCGAGCTCGAGTTTTGGTAGTTTTGTTGTATCCCCAGTACACTCAGACGGTTGTATTTTCCTTTTATTTTGGGTCTGGCTGCGGCCAGCTGGTTGTATATATTTCGTGAGCTGGGAGAGCACACTTGTAATTTTGAGAGCTTACTGTACTTTCCTTTCCAGTATTTGTCTGAGTTGTATTAGTTTTAGTTTAGCTCTGTTTTATGCTCCTTTATTACTGTTTATTCTGAGCAGGTTACCAGCGCTTCGTGTACAACGGAAAATTCCGTGTGCACGGCGGATCTGTGGACGGGCCCCGGGTTCTGGTTTACACCCGGGGCGTGACAGCGGCAGTAGGAACTTTGCTATCACATCGGCGCGGCTTACTTGCCCGTGATGAGGGCGGTACAGATTGGGTTCATCTGGGACGGTTGGTTATGTGTTGCATACGGTTATCCAGTCTAGGACTGTATTTTAGAGGCATAGTTGGTGGTAGATTTCCTTTTCAGCGGTTTCATTTCTTACCACTCTTCTTTCCTTTTTGCTTGGTCTGGTAGACCTAGTGGGTGTGTCAGAATTTGAGGTTTTACCCACTAGGGGAGGCTACTGGTTTACTAGTAGTTCTCACCCCCATTCTTCTTTCCTCTTTTCTTCTCCCCTTTTGTTTTGCATGTGTCTTCCGCGGTGCTGCTTGGGCTTTCAGCGGCGGGTCGAGGAGAGAGGACGGCTGAGTAGATAGATCTCGAGGCAGGATGAGCGAGTTAGCTGGACTGTTGGTGTACCCAGGTTTCCTCAGACGGTTGTACTTTTACATTTGGGACTGGCTTTTGCCAGCAGGTTGTATTTATTTTGGCGAGCTGGGAGAGACTGATGTATCATTTTACTGATGTATTTTATTTATTTCCAGCTTCAGTCTGAGATGTATTAGATTTTAGTTCAGCTCTGTTTTTATTGCTCTTTTTTATATTTCTCTTATATCTGAGCAGGTTTGGCGCTTCGTGTACACGGGAAATACCGTGTGCACGGCGGATCTGTAGAGGGCCCGGGTTTCTGTTTACACCCGGGCGTGACATCAGATCCACGGGTCCAGCAATACCCGCAAACCCTCCTGGGTACAATACAAGGTTCAAAGTTACACTTTTATTCCAAAATTTAACCAGTATACACAACCTGCAGAACAGTCCCAAAGATGCAAATTATTCACCTGCAGAAAGGGCTCCGAAAAATCCGACAAAAATACCACTGTGATCGTCGCATCGAGACCTTCAAAACGGATACCTGCATGTCAATTCTGAGCCTCGTAGGCCGCGTTACAAATTCCACAGACACCGGACGCACAAACTCACAACAAGCACAACTTTAATCCATGCACAGATAAAAGGGAGAAAAAATATACCTCCGCACAAGCCTCAGGAAATCCAAAAAATACAAAGATAATCCTCGTGACGAGTAGATGCAAAAAGTGTATAAGAGCATGTCTCGATCCAACTGGTCTAGCGCGGAGAACTTCCACGCGACAGTCCTGCTGTCCCCGAAAAACTTACAGCAACAAGGGTCCCAGTAAGCACGGAAAAACTAACTCCAAGAAAAACCCGAAACTAGGAGATGCTGAAAATAAACCAAGATCGCCAGCCCTACTCTGTCGCGGATGCCAACAGTGAAAGAATCGACCGAGAAAGGTTCGGAGTAGGCCGGGGGAGCTCCCACACCGAAATGCGATGGGAGGAAACACCGGCGAAGGAACGTCGCGACGCGCCAAATAAATTTAAATCTCAAAAAGCGTGCCACGTAAAATCCCAAAAATTCCCCAGATGGAAGAAGCCTACTCTCAGGGAACAACTTTTATCTCAGGGCCTCGAGTCGGTTTGAACTAGGAAACGGGAAAACCAGCAACAGAGATCGGCTCGGGCTATTTATAGGCCGCAGAAAACAATTGAGAAAATCCCACTTTGTCCCCGATTCGAGCGCTCGGAGAAGACTCGGGCGCACCGAATCCGCCAACACAGTGGGGTTACTGT
>JAQNDB010007926.1:0-11475 GCA_029204045.2 Tillandsia leiboldiana | reverse complement strand
TGCCCGCCTCCGCCGTTTGCTTGAACGACGACTGCTTGCCGCTGGAGGATCCGAGCCCGCGCAGGAGCCTTCGATTGCGACGATCCGGAGCAGAGCGCGCGCTGCGTGCCAACCTGCGCGGACGACGGCGGACGCTTCTGCGACGGCTTCAATTTCCGCCCCACGATCGACAAAGCCAATCCGGACAAATTCAAGACCAAGACGACGTTTCGGCCAGAGCTGCGGTCGCAAGGTGGGCGCGAGATGTGGATCAATTACTACACCGACTCGGGCGGCTTCAAATCGCCCGTGCGCTTGTTGAATGACGCTACGTCGGTTGGAACGACGACTACGGAAACGCAATTCTAACGCACCAAAGCGCCGGGCTTGTCGCGCATCTGGGCCGTCGACTCACGACACAGTGGCGGCGCCTCGTGGGCCGGTTATACGTGAAGGCAGTAGGCGACAGCGCCACCTCGAAGGCCGCTACTTTCGGTAATCGACCACGCTCGCCCGCGCCATCACGATATTTGTACCGTAGGCAGGGGAGGCGGAACGAGCAGCCGCGGGGGAGCGAGCAATCGCGGAAGCTCGCGCGGTTGCTTGTGGCACAGCCGCGTCTCGATGTCGGCTTGCGGCGCGGGGGCCGGTTGGAGCGGAGCCCTGGCTGCAGCCGAGAAACAGCGCCGCTCTCCAAAGCAAAACCGAGGGCTTGCAGGAACATGCTTCACCCGATTCAAGGTAGCAGCGCGCCGATCGCAGCAACGCAGGCCCTGTCGAGTGAGCCTACATACGTCTCGAGCGCATGCGCGATTTTGCCACGCCATGCGCTCGAAAGCGCGGAACCGTTACGGATTCAACCAGCTGAGAGTCGGTGGGACTCAGCCGCGTGCTCACTGCACGAGCGCAGTACTCGACACCGAAGGTATAATCTCCGGCAAGAAGTGGGGCTGACTGCGGTTTGGGTCTCCGGTTGCAAGGTCGTAACGCACGACGGCTCCCACGGTGCCCGTCACTTTGACGCCAATCAGATTCCCGTTCCCCCGAAGCTGACACCTTGCGGAACGTTGCTGAGTCTGCGCCGAGCTCGCCTGGTAGCGATGGCCGCTTGGTCCAATGCGTCCCGAAGGTGGAGTCGTTCGATTGGATCACGCGTCTTCGGCCACCGATCAAGATCATGCTGGCCAGGTTAATCATTGCCTTCGGCCTCGTAGGCAACCGTGGTAGCTCCGGGTTCGGTCAAATCCCGACTTCGACGCCGGTCTTTGATCTTCTTGCCACCTTCTAGCAGCCGTCACCCAAAAGGTTAGAGTGCGCTGCGTCGCTGGATGTTGATGGATAGCGAGCGCGGATTGACGAGCTTGAGCTCGATTCGCGTTGCCCTCGGCGTCGCCATTGAGATCGACCACTTCGTCGGTAGTGGAGTCGATGCCGACGATCAACGCGGCGTTCTTGGTGCAGGGTAGCTCCGTGCCGCCCGCGTAGCTTGGTAGGTCGATGCGTTGCAAACAAGAAGTAGGCAATCTTGCTGGTTGGATCGTACACGCCTTCCGCAACGGCGGGCGCTGTGGTCGCTATCGCCGGCGCGCTTGTACTCGTCAGATCGATGCGGTGGCTGACAGTGCCCGGGTGATATCGAGCACCGCGATCAGGCTCTGATTGTAAGCGGGACGTAAGCTTTGCTATCCGTGGTGCGCGATTCGTACCGAGGTCCTTGAGGTCGAACGTGGGTGCTGATCTTGCCGCCGTCGAGGAGGTGGCCTTGTCGTTCGTGCGCTCGAGTGGCGAAAACGATGCAGCGCTGCTGCTCACCGCGAGATCGCATCGTCGTAGGGTCGTAGCGTCGCCGAGCGCACCACGTCCCCAGCGTGAGTGACGATCTCAACCTTGGTCCGGTAGTCGGAGCTTTGACGAGCAGGTTGCGTCGACGTCGACGGCGGACGGTTCCGATTCACAACCACGCTTGGGGTTGAGGTTCTCGGGAAACTTCGTACGGCACCTCGCCGCCCTCGCCGCCCGCACCCGCGGGTGCCGCCTTCACCCGTCGCCCGCGTCGCCCTTGGCGCCTGCGTCCGCCCTTGGCGCCGCGTCGCCGCTGCCCCCCACGTCGATCTTGCTGCTCGCATCGCTGCATGCAGCGAGCAGCGCACTGCCGCATCAGAAGAAGTCCCAACATCAATAAGTGCCGCTTCGCAATTTTATACCTCCGGTTTGAGCGATGGCCGGGGGTGGTTCAAAATTTGATAACGGCACGGGGTGCAGGTAGGCGCCATACGTCGTCTCGCTTCCGCACACGCGGAATCGCAAGTCGAACAGCCCCCAAAATGGGGCACGGGCGTGAACTCGGCAGGTCTCCTGGCTTTCCGGATTCGTTCTCGGTTCGACCTTCCAGGCTTTCGCCCAGTGGATTTGTCGAAACTTTGTCCCCGGTTACAGTGGCGGGCGCCGCGCCGGTGTTCCACCGGCTTCCTGATGGGGCCTGTGCTCGGAATTCGAGGAATAAGAACCATTGGACCGCGTTCACGGGCCCGGTCGAGTGACCGAGCCAGGCAGGGCGTGTACCATGGCCCGCGAGCCTGGGTCCAGAGCCGCTTCGAGCTCACTGATCGAACATAGCCGATTGCAGTGTGCTGCTAAATCGAGGACGCTACCCGCTCGCCGAAGCGCCGCTCTGAATGGCTCAACCCCTAAAAATGTCCCGCCGTTAGGGCACGGAACAGTCGTCAACGATCGTTACGAGATCCGGCAAAAGTGCCTGGCAAGGGCGTTATGGGTGAGGTGTTCCTCGCGTACGACCGCAGCACGCAGCAGCCCGGCCGCTTTGAAAGTCGTGCGCGAAGAGTCGCGCATGCCGGGCGACGACCGAAGCCGCTGCGGCAAGAACTGCTGCTCGCGCGCTCGGTGAGCCACCCCAACGTCGTGTCGCGTGCACGCGATCTCGCTCCGAGCCTGTGGGGACCGATCCGGTGATGGAGCAACATCGCCGGGCAGACGCTGCACACGCACATCCGACGGCGCACAAAGCGCAGGGCGGTTACCGGCGGACGAGTTCCGCAAGATCGCCAGCGAGGTGGCGGCGGGCTTGGCGGCCATCCACGCCCAGGGTTGGGTGACGGTGATCTCAAGCCGGGCAACGTGATGGTCACGGGGACCGCGCCATCATCTTGGACTTCGGGTTCGCGCAAGAGCGTGCTCGCCTCAGCGCGCGTCGCCCAGGGGCACCCGCCCGACGGCGGCACGCCCAATTACATGGCCCCTGAACGCTTGCGCTCCGGCGGCGCGAGTCGAGGGAACGACATGTACGCGCTCGGCCTAACGCTCTGGGAAATGTGGACCTGCCGCGTACCCGAGCCGGGTTACCGCCCGCGCGCCAAGCCGATGCGTTCGCAGATCATGTTCGACGTGCCCTCGGGCCTGTCCGTCGACGAGATCAAGCAAATCTTCCGCTGCTTGTCGGATGATGCAACGCTGCGCCCGACGCGCGTCACTTGCGCTTCTTCAATCGAGCTCGCTCACCCAAGTCAGGTGCAAATCCCGAGGGAGGCATCGCCCCGGGCTCCCGCCGGGCGTGCGTCCAGTGAGGGCGTTCGCGCCTCTTCGCAAGCCCTGCTGGTGACCTATTGCACCAACGCGCCCGAGGCGGCGGCACGCTGTTCGTGCTCGACAAGCCGGCGATCACCATGGTCGGCGCACGGGGCAAGACATCGTGATGCCGGAGCCAACGGTCTACGGTTCGCACGCGGTCGGTCCGCTGGAACGCGGGCTCGTGGACGATCGAAGACACCGGCAGCACCAACGGCACTTACGCTGACCACAGTTACGAGCGCAAAAAGACGATCGCGCTCTTGCACGGCGCGGAGGTTCAGGCTCGGTGAGTCACGCGTCAAGCTGGTCAGCTTCCAAGAGCACTCGCCCCCTCACGAACGCGCACGGCGTACTTGGCGCGGCGTGACGGGCTGACCGGGCTCTTGCAGCGCGATCACCTCGTCAAGGCGCTGGAGGAGGAGCGCGCGTTCGCGGAGTGGGCAGCGGTACCGCTTTCGTCGCCGCGCTATCACATTCGCGGCCCACAATCGCCACGTCAGCGAGCGGCCACGACATCGGTGAAATGCTCGCCCTGCGGCGCCGCGCGCAACGCGTGGTGGAGCTCACCGAGATGCTACTGCTGAGCATAGTCCGATCACGGGTGGCCGCATTGGCCCGCTCAAGTTCGCGCTGATCATGGCGGTCCGAATCCCGACGAAGCGCGCAAACGTCGTCGAACAAGTCGTCTCACAGGTGCAAGGGCTAATGCCCGAAGCGCTCGATCTTGCGGCAACACTTGGTCAAGGTCGAGCGGGCCATCAGGTGCAGGCCTTGCTCGATGACTGAGCGAGCCAGCTAGTCAATCAGCGGAGCTCGGTCGGCCCATGGCACAGGGCCCCCTTCACGCTCGTCGTTCCCTTCCGGCGCTGGTGACCCCTCTCGCGTCGGCTCGGGGTTGGCTCGGGCGGCCGCGATCGCCCGTTTGCGGGCGCAAATCGTAGTCGCGCTGGTCGCGGTCTGTATTTTGATGTGCAGTGCCGCTTTATCTGCTGCGCCGACCGGGGCGGGAAATCCGCGGCTTCGGCCAATGGCAGCGCAACGCGGGCGTCGACGGCGGCAAAGCGCGGCCACCGTCGGGTCGGGCGCCGCGATCAGCCCGCTCGATGCCGGCAAGCCGCCCGAGCGCCTGCGCGTGGCCCCCGTCCAACACGTGCGCTGTGGGCGAGCGCCAACGGCGGCCACGACGGGAACGTATGCGACAGCGTGCCTTTCTTCGAGGAGGCGTTGAGCAAAGCGGTGCGCGAGAACCCGGACTGGCGCGCCCAAAGCAACGAGCAGGCAACCGTCAACTACGTGCTGACCGTTGATTTCCAAAGGAAATCATGCAACCTGTTCCCGGTGCCAGCGGCCCAATGGCGTCGGCAAGCAAGCACGCCGCGCCGTCAACGGCGTCAAACGGGCGTTCGTTTCTCCGGACTGGAGCAACACGCAACATCAATACCGTTTTTATACGATCGCCGTTTTGGCCACGTATTTGCCAGCAAACCCGCCCCCGAGCGCGCCGGGCACCCCCGCGGCGCCGGGCGCGCCACGCGCCAATCCGCGCGCAACGCCGAACTTCGAATAGCCCTCGGGCTCTCCTCGATTCACGGCGTGCTACACTCGCATGCGATGAGCGTGTTCGCTTGCCTCTGCTGTGCGCCTTCGTGGTGGCTGCCTGAGCAGCGCTGTCGTGTTCGGTCTGTGGCAAGCCGACAGACACGCTGACGCGCCTGCGCCCAACCAAGCCGGCGCGCAAAGTCGAGGTCGTCGCCCCTACACGCGCGCTCACGACGCCGAGCCGCGCCGAGAACCCATCGTCGACGAGTCGTCGAGCGGGGACCGAGCGCGCCGGCAAAGCGGCCCTGACGCCAAGACGCGAAGAGTCATCCAGAAGAAGGCAAACGGCGCCGCGGTACCCCGCAGGCAGCGCGGTTGCCGACGTGCTGACCCGCTTGGAGGCCGAGTACCGCGAGCGCGTGCCGCCGCTGCACCGGCAGCCGAGCGCGCCGCCGGCAGCGATCGTGTCCCGCGTCCACCGTGGTTCCGTGGCGGCTCCCGTCGCCGTCGCGCCGACGCCAGTTGCCGCCGCACCGACGGCGGTCGCGCCAGTTGCCGCGCTATCGCCCGCCGCCGCCGTTGCACACCCGCGCCCGTGGTCTCCGTCGTGGCGGCCGCGCCGGCCCCAGCGGCGCAAGCCGCGGTGGTGCAAGCCACGGGTCGCAGCCGCCGCCGGCCTACGCGCCACAGAGCGACGATCCGCGCACGCGAGACGTGCAGCATCGGAGACACCACGCAGAACACGTACATCACGAACGTGCGTCAGGGTGACGTTTACGTGATGCAAATGCAGCAGATCGCCATGCTGCAAATACATGCAGCTCTTGGGGATGCAGGCGGCGGGCGGTGCCGTCGCCCCGATGCGCCAAGTGCGTGCGGTCGCGCCGCAGCGGTTCAACAGCGGGATCACGAATCCGGACAATCCGTGGGGCTTCAACTTCGCTCCGCCGAATCTGGTCCGCTGAGCGGCGTTCTTCTACAGCTCGAGCTTGCCGCTGAAGTGCACTCCCGCGACGGCTTCACCCAATACTTTGCGCCGTTCACTCGAGGGCGTTGCTTGTCGCAGCGCCGCGAGCTTCTCGACGAATGCGGCCATGTTGGCGGCGGTGAGCAGGCGCTCGAGGTCTTCACGTAGGCGTCGGCCGAGGGCGGGACTTGGCCGGCGGTGCTGATGGCGATCGTCAACAGCCCGGCTCGCGCTTGCGCCATGTGTGCGAAGCTATTGTGCAGCGGTTGATCGATCGCGCAGAAGAACACGCGCCGGGCTTCGGCAATGCGCGCCATGCGCGCTGCGAGAGTCGCCGTCTCATCTACCAAGACGGCCAGCCACTTGCCGTCCAAATCACTATCGACGAACTCACGCTCGTGGAGCTCGATATTACCCGGCCGCCGCCACGCGCGAATCACCTCGTTGGCGGCGGCGCTCACGACGACGGGGCGTGCGCGCGCCTCGAGCAAGGCTTGGGTGCGGCTGGTGACTTCGTGGCCGGAGCCCGACCACCAAGCACGCGCGACCTTCGAGTAAGAGAGCGATCGGGAAAAAAAAAGGACGGGTTGGGTCATGGACTGGCCTTGGAGTGGATGGTGGCCGGAAGTACGGCTTGCGTGGAGAATTTTTGCTGGCGTTCGGCGTCGCCGATCCGTTGCAAGAACAAGCCCGTGAAAGTGCTGAACAGCGCATCACCGGGGGCGGCCGTGCCCGGTCGCACATGGGCCGCATGGACCCAGCGTTTGATCTTCTGGAGCAGCTCCGGACTCACAGGATTGACCTGAATTTTCCCCGCCGCCACTAGTGGCACGCCAACCGGGATTTGTCCGGCTGTCTCCCGCGAGCAGGTGCCGTACCCTCGGTGCAGCGGCGGATGACGCCTTCGGTGGTGGTGGCCAGCTTTGGCGCGTCCGCCTGGACGCATGACCTCGACCAGGTACGCCTCTTCCCAAACGTGCCACGTCACTTTGCAGGTCTGCGCGGTCGTGGAGAGCGGCTTGGGCATGCCCGCGCGGTACACGGCCGCCCGGTGAGCACGATCGTTCGTCGGGAGCCCGCGGCTGAGCTTACTCTGCAAGGTTCTCGTCCACTATGTCACGGAACAGCAGAGTCCAAGTACAGGAGCCCCGGTATCCGCGTCCCCAGTCGAAGTGCGCGTTTGCGCGTCACGACTTCTTCGCTCGGGTCTTGAGCGAGCGCGGGACGAACCGAGAGTGTGCAGATCGATGCGATGGCCAGGCCGAGCAAGAGTGGCCAACCCCCCAATGTGCCGCCGAGCCCTGCTCGAGCCCCCTACTGATCACCAGCGGGCCCCTTACCGCGAAGGGGCACGAAGCCCAAAAGGTTGGAGAACCGCGAACACGAAGCCGCCCGCGCTGGTATCCATGCGGAAGCCCAGATTTGCCCGTCAAATCAACGGGGATCCGTGCGGCGCCGGAATAGCCGACGGGCGGACTCGTGATGTCTCGTGCTGCGGCGACTCCGTAGATGCCCACGCTGCCGAAGAAATCGATGCCGTAGATTCGAGCGGTGTCCGCGGAACAACGGGATGCGGTACTCGCTGGCGAACTTGAAACGCGTACTTCCCGTAGCGTACTTCGACGATGTCCGTGCCCAAGAAATTGCGCGCGGGCCTGCGGTCGAAGTTCACGCCCAAAACGCGTGACGGCAGAAAATCACTGAAGTCACCGACGTAGTACTGTTCGAAGAAGGGCGCGTTGCCGGAGATGGCACCCGCGAACAACTCGAGTCGGAGCACGTGCTCGCGCCAAGGCAAGCGCCACCACCGAGACGCCTGCACTTCGACGCGCTGGTATTCGTAGTCGGACGCGGCCGGGAGTAACCCAACCTCGGCGATCACCGAAGCGTGCCGCCGCGCGTGGGCAAGAAGGGATGATCGCGCGGGTCGTAGTCGAGATTTGCGCGTAGCGTCGACAGCACACTGCGGCCCGCGCACGATGTCGAAGTCGATCGGCTCGCGCTTGAAGCCGCGCATGTTGCGAGGCTTCGAGCGGGTAGCTCGCCTCTAGCGTCTCCAGCCGATAATTGAGCCAAAATTGCGTGGCTATCGACAGGTCGCGGCCGACGCAATCGAGCCACCAAAGCGCTTGTAGCTGACGACGCGGAGGGCGAGTCGCTATCTCCCCGCGGGTCCTCCTGAGCACGTCCGCGTTGCCGAAGAAGTCGCGCGCGTCGTTGTATGCAGCGTGCCGCTGGTCATCCACGAGCTGCCGAGGGAACGCGGGGTCCAAAAAGCGCACGCGCAGCGCCAGTTGACCCTGGGCCACGGCCATTGCCGAGCCCAGGGTGATGCCCGTGCCAGAGTAGGTTGGTCTCGGCGACGTCGATGCCGCCGTAGCCGTGAGGGCGCCGGTTGCCTTGATTGTCGCGTCCGCGAGATGCCCATGCGCACGTCGTTGAGGACGATCGTGTTTGCGCTCGACGACGTCGATTCACGAGCACGACCAGGCCGCGCATCGAGCTTTGCGCAGCGAGAAACTGCACGTCGCGAAGAAACCCGTGCGAGCAAGCGATAGCGCGAAAGCTCCACTTCCGGATCGTCGACGTCCGAATACGTCGCACTGTTTGAACGGCACGTAGCGCAGCACCACCTGTGAGCGCGTGCGTGTGGTTGCCGCGCACCTCCACGCCCTCGAGCGTGTAACGCACGGCGGCCCCGACCGGCAACGCACGCGGTGCCACTACTCGGGTGCAATGGGGCTGCGGGCGCTTCGCTACTTGCCGCGGCTCGGCGCTCGCGGACGATTCGCTGGGCGCGGCAGCGGACGGCGGCGTTTTGGGTCGTCCCCGCTGCCCCTGTGGCTTGCGCTTGCGCATCGGGTTCGACGGGCACGGGCGCTGGCTGCGCCTGACGCGCGCCGCGCCGGGGAAAGCGCGCACATCCCCACCGTTGCGGCGAGCGTGACCCGAGCGAGCGCGCGCCTCACTCGAACTGAGACGTGCCAA
Source organism: Tillandsia leiboldiana (assembly GCA_029204045.2). Taxonomy (NCBI): domain Eukaryota; kingdom Viridiplantae; phylum Streptophyta; class Magnoliopsida; order Poales; family Bromeliaceae; genus Tillandsia; species Tillandsia leiboldiana. The sequence continues at coordinate 2,417 of JAQNDB010007926.1, read as the reverse complement.
GGCACACTTCGATTCAACGGAGAACGCCGCCCGCGCTGCATTCCCGAGGTCCCTTTCAGACCCGTTTCCGCCGCATAATCCGCAGGATGCGCTCGTACGTCTCGCAAGGCTTGCCATTCGGTCGGCAACGGCAAGGTCAATCTCGCCCGGAAGCGCTCGGTACTCCCAATTGCCGAGCCGTGCGGGTACGTTCATGCGCGCTTCGGCGCCTTGCCCGACAAGTCCTGGAGAGGGAAGATGGGCCGTGTCGGCGCCCGACATCAGCGCCACGCGGATCATGTCCCAGTGCGCCTCGCGGCCGTCGCTCCCGGCGTAGGCGAGCGCGCGCTCGCGTTCGGACGCGCAGCGTGCGCTCGTCTTGCTCACTGCGGGCGCGCTCGTGACCGGCGAGCCAACCCACGACGGTGTCGTTGTCGTGCGTGCCGGTGTCACCACCACCGTTGCCTTCGGAAAGCGATGGCGTGATGATACTCGCGAGAGGCCGGAATCGACGAACGCGAATTCGAGCACGCGCCATCGCCCGCGCATTTCGAAGCGGGTCGCGCATGCCCGACTTCGTGGCGTAATCAGCCCCAAGTCTTCGGCAATGAAGGGCAGATGCCCGAGCGTGCTCCGTAACTTCTCGAAAAAATCCTCTCCCGGCACGCCGACGAAGCGGCCCTCTCGCGGCTCGGCGAGTGGGCGGGGTCTCCAATAGCGGTGAAGTGCGATGAAGTGATCGAATCGGAGGGCGTCGAAGACAGTCGGCGTGGACTTGAAGCGATTCATCCACCACGCGTAGCCAGTCTCGCGCAGCACGTTCCAGTCGTACAGCGGGTTACCCCAACGCTGTCCCTCGGCGCTGAAGTAGTCGGAGGAACACGGCGACCACGCGCTGTTTGCCCGTGTTCGTCGAGTTGGAAGATGGCTTGGTGGGCCCACCACGTCCGAGCGTCGTGGGCCCGAACATGGGCAACGTCACCCAGCAGCTTCACGCCGCGGGAATTGGCATATTTCACGCAGATTGGACCACTGGCGCGAGAACTCGAACTGCAAAAATTCGTGATACTGGACCTCGCTCGCAAGCTCGCGGCGCGCGCTCTCCAGGGCGCCACCTTCACGCTGTTTGAGCTCCGGTCGGCCAATCGTCCAAGACTCTCCGCCGCGCGCGGCCTTGAGCGCGCTGAACAGGGCGTAATCCGGCAGCCAATGGCCCTGTTCGTGCACGAAGTGCGCGAGCTCCTCCGCGCTCCGCGTCACCCAAGCGCTCTTGGAAGCGCGCGAGGCGCGGCGTAGCCGGCCGCGCGTAGCGTCGGGCCGCGGAGAAGCGCGCGTGTCGTGGCACTGGCGAACGAGCGCCGGATCGGTGATGTCGCTCCGCTCGAGCACCCCGCGCTCGGCGAGCAGCTCGAGGCTGATCAAGAGCGGGTTGCCCCGCGAAGGGCGAGGGGACTGTCGTACGGCGAACTCCGCACCGAGTGGGCCCACCGGCACATCTGCCAGTAGCGTTGACCCGCGCGAGCCAGGAAATTCACGAACAGTCAGCCTGCGGGGCCGAGGTCACCGACGCCGTGAGGACCCCGCAAGGGAGTGGGTGGAGCAAGATCCCACTGCAACGTTCCGAAAAGCGTTCATTAATGGGTCACTTTCGAGGGCTAAGTAGCGCCCGCATCGCCGTCCGGGGGGCGGAGCAGGGACAGCACGATCGACCGGCGAGTACGGACACGATGACCGCGAGGGAGATCAAGCTGGGGATATGCACGAAGTGCACTATCGACATTTTGACCCCGATGAAATCAGGATCAGCGCGAGCCCCATGCCGAGGTGGTGGAAGCGATTCATCATGCCCGCGAGCACGAAGTAGAGCGCTCGCAGCCCCAGATACACCATGATGTTCGAAGTGTATACGACGAACACAGTCTCGCGAGACAGCCAGTACGGCGGCACCGAATCGACCGCGAACAAAAGGTCCGTGACCTCGATTTACGACCAACACCAGAAACAGTGGCGTAGCGTAACGCACTCCGTTTTGACGACCGTGAAGTGATCGCCGTCGTACTCGTCGTCGTGCGTAGGAGCGCCGCGCGAGCTGAGCGCCACGTTGTCTTCGGGTGACCGCCGGTTCCTCCTTGCGGATGGCGAGCTGACGCCGTGTACACGAGGAACGCGCCGAACACGTACGTCAGCCATGGAAGCGGTGCGCAGCGGCCGCACCCGCAAAATGAAAATGGCGCGCATGAGCATCGCGCCCGCAACGCCCCACGCCAGCACGACGGTGTTGCCGCGATTCCGACAGCTTGAAGTAGTTGAAGATGATCAGGAAGACGAACAGTTTGTCGACCGACAAAACGACTCTTCGACCAAATAGGCGACGAGGTAATTCGCGGCGAGATCACGCCCAGGCGCCACCACACGAAGCCGCCGAACAAAAGGCCCGC
>JAQNDB010007925.1:0-11476 GCA_029204045.2 Tillandsia leiboldiana | reverse complement strand
AAGCTGCTGGCCTGCTGCTGCTGCTAAAGCTAGAAGCAGCTGCTGGCCCTGCTGCTGCTGCATAAGGCAGCAGCAGCTGCTGGAACTGCTGCGTGGGCAGCAGCTATACATGTGCTGCCCAGCAGCAGGAACACTTACAAAAAAAAACAAGAAAGAAAGAAAGGCAAGAAAAAAAAAGAAGAAAAGAAGAAAAGAAAGAAAATTTTTCTCTTATTTCCTTTCCCCGATAAGAAAAAAAGAAATGTCCTAATTTTGCCAACGCGCAAAATCGATAAGGGGAGGGGGATACCTCAAAGTGAGCTTCTCTCCATTCTGAAAGCGAATCATCGATTTTGGACAATATGCAAAATCGGTAAATTTGGGGAATTGTTCAAATTGAGCTTTTCTCAAAATTACTGGAGCAATTTTGACCCCGGATCGAGTTGAGCAAGTTTCTTTTGGCAACATGCCATGGGATGACTATTCTCCTCTCCTTTTTTAGGAACCGATAAAATTTAGCCTTTTGATGGTGGGAAAATGACCAATAGGGATTTTCCCTTTACGTTGTCAAAACAGGGGTTAGTTTTACCGCCTTATGAATTTTAGTGATCATAATGTAAAAGCAATTGCTTATCTTTTGCCTTCCTTTACAATTAGGGAAGCTCTCACGGATCCAAGGAGTTGAAATTGTCTCCTTCAAGGACCAAAAGAATACACCGAGGTGGGGGATCTCCCGAAAATGGGTGACTCTCACAATTTTTCCTTGCTTTTGATCTTGAACATGTAGTAGCCTGTTAGAGGCGTGGGTAATTATGATTGAATTTTGCATGTGTAGATGGAATAGAAGAGAGAAGTAAACTTTTCTAATTATTAGAATAAGAGAATAAACTTGCATGTGTAGAAGGATTGCAGATAGAAAAGTGGATTTTTCTGAATTGCTAATATGGATATAATTGCCTGCGTAGATGTTAAACTTATTGATGATTGAGATGGAAATAATGCATGCGTTAAAAGGGGAATCAATTATTTGTTATCGGTGATATGTAGGGTATAGCCTAGGAATCATGTGAAAGCATAAGGAAAAAGGACATGCTGGTAGTAAGACTAGGAGAAAACCTAGACTCAGGGTTAATGAGTGGCATCAAACTTAGGGGTATATCTAGGATTGAAATGAGTGGCATTATCTTAGGAGATAACCTAAGGACATTGGATAGAGTGATCACATAGAGTCAAGGGAACTCTAGGTTAAACATGATATGAAACTTAGGTAAGAAAACCTAAGGTGAACGAGTGGAGTTTCTACTCACAGGAAATGGATTAGGGTCAAGATAACTCTAAATGCAAAGTGCAACAGGTAAATAGAGATAATGTAACTCCAGGTTCGGCAAAGAAAAAGAGGTATGGGCCACAAAGTTTAAAGAATTAAACTGATAGCAAAGTGATCAACTTAGAGTCAAACTCTAAGGAAAAGTTTGTGTAATCACAAAGTCAAAAAGCTAAATAATACAACCGAGAGTGGGTCATAGGGTGTCTGGCAAAGACAATCACTTTAACTTCAATTTGAGTTAAAAGAAAGAGAAATGATAAGAGTCCAAGAGACCTCTAGTTATCTGAGGCGAAGACTAGGATAAGAGGTAATTAATGCAAAAAGGGTAAAGTTTAATAGCAAGCTAAAAGCGGCTAAAAGAGCATAACAAGAATGTAAATGGCGCCTTCGAATTGACTCGTCATTGTGGAGCAGGACTCCCTGGGCAGTGACCCGTCGGACGAGTACTTTCGACAGGCTAAAAGTGAAAGCAAGGAGCTAAATGCTCAAGAAAGAAAGAGATTTGCCAATGGCAAAAATGGAGCTTAAGCTCGAATGAGAAAGAAAAGTGTTCAAAGGCAAGGAGGCTAAGAACTAAAGTAAAAAGAGAAAGAAAAAAAGAAAAGAAAAGAAAGAAAAATATAAAGATAAACGGGCGTACCTTCGGGGAGAAACGTGACCCTTGTTGGAGGCGCAGGTGTATCCCGCTCCAGGGCAGTGACCCATCTGGCACGTTTCTCGTAGGACGGGGTAACACTTGCGGGTGCTATCGGCAACCTTAGAAATCTTATCTTATGGTAGCAGGACTACGGGCTGGGCGCCGTTGGATAAAATTTCCGAGGGGTAACTTGAACTAAAGCACCAGAATATTAAAGAAATAAAGAGAAATAGAGTGGCCAAGGTGCCGGGTTAGTTTGACCCTGTATACAGCGGCATAGTGGCCGAGTTGGTGCTTAGTAGCCTAGTGTGGCTAGACAGAGTAGTGATGGTTGATGATTAGACACAGATAGTATGTGCGTGATATATTATGTGTGTAGCCGCATTTTGATATGAGGATTTTAGTTTCTAGCACTATTTATTATTGTTCCATTGGACCAAGTGGTGTAGGACACTTTTTCTCGTGGTTGAAACCACTGGGAACTCTGTCGGAGTTCTCACACCCCTGGGTGACCCCCCCCCCCCACAGGTTGGTATGGGTATGGATCAGCGACGAGACGGTTCAGATGCAGACGCGAGGCAACGACAGGGGCAAGGGCCCAGCAGCATAGAGACCTAGAGGGTCTAGCAGAGGTATCCCTTTTATATATTTCTTGAGTGAAACTTTGTATGGTGAGGAATTTATGTAAAGGAATTGTAATAATTTTTTTGCAAGTTCAGAGATGTAAAGTGTAATGAAGTAATGCATGGTTCACTCTTGTATGCTTTCATTTCCGCATTAACTATTTGTTGTTGAATGAAAGTTTTAAATTTGTAGTGATTTTAGTACTCTGATATTGAGCTTCCGCATACACTGTTGTGTTATTATGGATGTTACCGTTCCTTTTCGGTAGGAAAAGGTCTTACCCGATTGGCGGGTTGTTGGCGTGCCCGAACCGTACAAATTGGCGGACTCGGGGCGTGACAGATTAGAGTGTATCAGAGCCTAGGAATAGTCCTAGGTGGTTAGCAAACCTTAGGGAGACCTAGGGATTGAGCACGAGAGAGTGTGTGGATTGTTGGGCGAAAGCATTCGATTGGTTATTGTTGTTCCCAAAAGGATGTTGGGACTGATCGAGGGCGACGAGCTTTCATTCTTCGGATATTACGTTGGCGGCCGACAAGTAATGTTGGGAGATGAAAGGGAGTACCCTCTTATACTTTCGCCATGATTGGGTCGACGAGCTTTTCTGTCGGTATATAGATTGCGCGTTGCTCAAATGGCTAAAATTTGGGCAAATCATTTCGTTGTGGTGTGCATATTAGCGATGACACCACGCAGGGATACGCGCTTGTCTCGACTCGAGCCACGAGGAGGGCTCTGGGTCGAACAAGGTACACGAGCTGCGATAGCAGGTGGCCGCACTTATTGTGGTCCAGCAGCAGATCAAGCTTCTTGACGTCAGCGGAAATTTTCGCCGACAGGAAGGTGATTCAACGCTAAGTGTGGCGTCGATGTGACAGTCGGAGCAGATAGATAGGCTCCTGTGGCTGATAGCGCAGCAAGCTGAGGCTGCACAAACAACGTGTGAGTATACGGCGTCGCCGCCTGTAGGGGCGACAGTAACAGTAAGGGAATGGCAGCGGCCGCCAAACTTTTGTCGGCGCAGCCAACACCTTCAGCATAGGGTGTTTTACGCTTGTGTCAGCTAGGTTGCTGGCAAAGTATGGTTAGTAAGTCCAGGGAGTGACCGACTCGCGAGGTAAATGGTGATCGCTATGGTCGCGAGAGCCAAGTTGCTGTGCCCTATGGGTTAGGGCAAGGAAGATTTACGGGCTGGCGGCGTGAGTTCGCCCTGATGACGGTAGTAACCGTGTGGCGTGACGATTATGGCTGAGTTGCCGCATAGTAAAGTTAGTGAGGCCCAGAGTAGGCTTCAAGATACGAGGATCTCTCGAAAGAGCGGAGGTTTTATGGTGACGGTCTGATGGATCGGTTATAATGGCAAGGATTGCCACCGCAGGGTTTGCGTGTTAATCACCAGAGTGGTGAACGGGTTTATAGTGGTGCCTCAACCCAGTTGGGAGAGGTGTATAGGAGTCATACGCGTGTTTTTAAGCAAGTTGCTTAACGCTGGATTTATGAGTCAGCATGGGGGCGTAGGACGCCCACTGTTTTGGGTGCTCATGGAGCACGAGTATTGTTTAGCCAGAGAGGGGATTAGGTGACACATTAGCCTGTGCCCAGTGTGGCCAGAGTTGATAGAGGGTTCGGGTCGTGGATTGACGACTAGTTAGTTGGTTTTTGCTCAGTGAGCGTAGTGGTCGCGTGGCGACGATTAGCGGGTCGCTTGGGGACGATCGTGCCTGGACCAGTTTGTGGACTGTGGGCCTGTAGCCCAGTGGGCAGGCGCAGTCGGCTGTGAGAGACAGCGGCCCGAGACCTGAGGGCGGGCATGATGAGAGATTTGGCGGGCGGGGGTAGTCCGAGCGATGACCCGGGAACGTGGAATGCCACGTGTGAGCCGTGGCTGTTAGTACACTGAGAGTGTGTGATGTGATCAGGCCGTGGGCTAGTGATGATTGAGGTATTGTAGCTCCTAGTGGGAGTGTTGGGGGGAGTAATCCTAAGTGTGGATCTACCCGTTTGACGATTGGGTCTGTGGACTAGTTTTGGGCTATAGGGCCCCTATTTGACCGTGGTCTGTGAACCTATTGTAGTCTGAGATGTCGGGTTAGCTGATAACCTGTGGATTTAGAGCACTAGCAGCGTGCGTGATAGCTGAGGACTTGTGGATTGGCCTTTGCCCTCCACATTAGGCAGGGAGCGATTGGAAAGAATATGCGGTAAATGTAATTGTTGCAGATGCAACCTCGTTGTGAAAGAATGACGGCGGAATTAAAGTGGAAATTTCGCAAATAAGATTGGGTCATTAGTGGCAAATTGAGAGAGCAAGTGCTCAACTGTGTCTCTCACCTATTTGGTGAAAGTGGCCAGACACTAGGTCTGAGTTTGTCCCTGGATTGAGATAGGAATTCGCGAACGAGTTGCTCGTGTAGTCTCGGCGAGCAGGCAATATGATGCCAGTAAGACATACAGTGAGCCCAGCATTGAGGGCAAAATTCCTCCCTCTCGATCAAATAGGAGTCGAGATGTGATTCAAGTTTCGAGGACGAAACTTATTTTAAGGGGGGTAGAATGTAATGTACCAGATCTATTGATATATAAATAAATATAAATAAAAATGGTATGAAATACCATTTTTATGAAAGTTGGGGAAGTAAAGAATATTTGGAAGCGAGTTGGGCCAAATCGGGATAAAATAAAGAGATCTAGAATTTTATTGGAGAAAGGGGGGCCCAGATTTTTAGTGGAAAATTCACAGTGTCGGAAAATTCCGAGAAAATTACGGGAGCTCCGTAAATATGTTTTAAGGCCACAGTAAAAGTTTCGCGTTGATCGGATGCCCGGATTGTGAGAACGGGGTCCGCCAGCGATTTTTGATACAACGAGGCTTTTGGTGACCCAGAAATGGCCAAACTCAGCAAAAATACTTGTAACATATTTCAAATGTAATTACAAGTGAGTGGAAGCATTTCGAATCGAGCAGAGGCAGTTGAGTCGGAAAAGTGAGTTGTAAGTTGAGAATTTGAAGTTCTAAATTCTAAAGCTTAAGTTCGCCGATTTCTGGAAAGTGGCGGCGAAACTCAGCAAAAATTCTTGTAACACATTTCAAATGTAATTACAAGTGGGTTGGAAGTATTTCGAATCGACGAAAAAGCCGTTGAGTCGAAAAGTGAGTTGTGGTTGAGAAGCGAAGCCTCAAGTTTGCAAAATTTGGACTCGTGTTCGCCGAGTTCGCAAAATGGCGAAATTCGGCGAGAAGACTTGTAACGTGTTTTTAAATATGATTACAGTCGAGTTCGGTGCGTTCGGGCTGACGCGAAGGGCATCGGGTCGAAAAGTGACTTGAACCCGAGGACTTAGCAAATTCTGGAATTTCTGAAATTTGTGATCACGAAGCATTTTCGGAGCCCTGTTTCGGAGACTTAGAGTAGCCCAAAATTTAAAAGAAATCTGTGGGGTTGTCTCACAAAAGTTTTCTGATTAAAAGGGGTGAAAAACCTAGGTGAGCGATTAAGGAAAAATTGGAGAACGAAGCGAAGAAAAATGCTTCGTGAATTCTGAAACTGCAGTTTTTGACAGTGCAGTTGATCGCGAAGCTTTTTCGGGGCTCTCTTTCGAGGGCTTAGGGTAGTCCAAAAATTAAATAAAATCGTGGGAAGTTTAAGAAAAATTTGTAGAATAAAGGGAAGAAGAAAAATCTTATTTTCGATCTCCAACCGACGGCAAAGCGCAGTGAAAGAGGGTACTCAAATTTGCTCACTGCAGGAAAACTGCAGCATTTTTAAAGGGTATTGAGTAAAATTGGGGTTAAGTGGGGGCTTTTTAGTAAAATCACCCCTTTCCCCACCTACCCCTGCAGAGAGTAAATACTCTACTTCTCTCCTCTTTTGAATTCACTTCTCTCTCTCTCTCATTTCTCTCCCTCTCTCTCAGCTTGAAAGAAGAAACGAAGAGAGAAGGAAAGGAGAAAAGCAAGGAAAGGAGAAGAAAAAGGGAAAGAAGGAGGAAGAAGGTAATTAAACTCTCTTTCTCTTTTCTCTCTCTCATCTCTCTCTCCTCTCTCTCTCGCTCTCTCTCTCTCTCTCTCTCTGCCAGCAGCAGCCATCGTGGGCTGCTTGAGCAGCTTCCATGGGGGCAGTGCTGGTCCTGCTTGGCCTGCGCAGCAGCATTGAGCAGCTGCCCAGGCAGCTGCTTGAGCAGCTGCCTTTGGAGCAGCTGCTGGCCTGCTGCTGCTGCTGCTCAAGCAGCAGCAGCAGCTGCTGGCCCTGCTGCTGCTGCATAAGGTAGCACGCAGCTGCTGGAACTGCTGCGTGTGGGCAGCAGCTATCCATGCTGCTGCCCAGCAGCAGGAACACTTACAAAAAAAAAAGAAAAGAAAGAAAGGAAAGAAAAGCAAGAGAGAAAAGAGGAAAGAAAGAAAAATTTTTCTTCTTTCCTTTTCCCGATAAGAAAAATGCAATGTCCTAATTTTGCCAACGCGCAAAATCGATAAGTAGGGGGGAATACCTCAAATTGAGCTTCTCTCCAATTCTGAAAGCGAATCCTCGATTTTTGCCAATATGCAAAATCGGTAAATTTGGGGAAATTGTTCAAATGAGCTTTTCTCAAATTCTTGAGAGCATTTTGACCCCGGATCGAGTTGAGACAGTTCTTTTTGGCAACATGCCATGGGATGACTATTCTCCTCTCATTTTTATAAACCGATAAAAATTTAGCTTTTGATGGGGAAAATGACCAAATAGGATTTTTTCCCTTACGTTGTCAAAAAAGGGGTTAGTTTTACAGCCTATGAATTTTAGTGAATCATGTAAAAGCAATTGCTTATCTTTTGGCCTTCCTTACATGTAGGGAAGCCTCACGGATCCAAGGATGTTGAAAGTGCTCCTTCAAGGACCAAAAGAATACACCGAGGTGGGGGATTCTACCGAAAATGGGTGACTTCTCCACTTTTTCCTCTGCTTTTGATCTTGAAGCATGATAGTAGCTGTTAGAGGCGTGGGTAATTATGATTGAATTTTGCATGTGTAGATGGAATATAGAAGAGAAGTAAACTTTCTAAGTTTAGAATAAGAGATAACTTGCATGTGTAGAAGGGATGCAGATAGAAAAGTGGATTTTTCTGAAGTCTAAATGGATGATAATTGCCTGCGAGATGTTTTAAACTGATTGATGATTGAGATGGAAATAATTGCACTCGTAAAAAGGGGAATCAATTTATTTGTTATCGGTGATCATGTAGGGTTATAGCCCTAGGAATCATGTGAAAGCATAAGGAAAAGACATGCTGGTAGTAAGACTAGGAGGGAAACCTAGACTCAGGGTTTAATGAGTGGCATCAAACTTAGGGGTTATCTAGTAATTGAATGAGTGAATGATATTAGGAGATAAACCTAAGGACATTGGATAGAGTGATCAACATAGAGTCAAGGAACTCTAGGTAAACATGATATGAAACTTAGGTTAGAAAACCTAAAGGGAACGAGTGGAGGGTTATACTCACAGGAAAAATTAGGATTAGGGTCACGAACTCTAAATGAAAGTGCAACAGGTAAATAGAGATAATGTAACTCCAGGTTCGGCGCAAAGAAAAGAGTATGTGGCCACAAAGTTTAAGAATGAAACTGATAGCAAAGTGATCAATTAGAGTCAAACTCTAAGGAAAAGTTTGTGTAATCACAAAGCAAAAAGCTAAATAATACAACCTAGAGTGGGTCATAGGGTGTCTGGGCAAATGGACAATCACTTTAACTTCAATTTGAGTTAAAAGAAAGAGAAATGATAAGAGTCCAAAGACTCTCTAGTTATCCTGACGGCGAGACCTAGATAAGAGGTAATTAATGCAAAAAGGGAAAGTTTAATAGCAAGCTAAAAGCGGCTAAAGCGCAGCAGAACAAGAATGTAATGGCGCCTCGAATTTGACTCGTCATTGTGAGCAGGACTCCTGGCAGTGACCGTCGGACGAGGGTACTTTCGAAAGGCTAAAGTGAAAGCAAGGAGCTAAATGCTCAAAGAAAGAGATTTGCCAATGGCAAAATAGTGTTGGAGATAAGCTCGAATGAGAAAAGAAAATGTTCAAAGGCACGGAGGCTAAGAACTAAAGTAAAAAGAGGAAAAGAAAAAGAAAAAGAAAAGAAAGAAAAATAATAAAGATAAAACGGGCATACCTTCGGGGAGGAAACGTGACCCTTGTTGGAGGCGCAGGTGTATCCGCTCCAGGGCAGTGACCCATCTGGCACGTTCTCCCGTAGGACTGGTAACACTTTCGGGGTTTATCGGCAACCGTTAGATAATCATTACCTTATGGTAGCAGGACTCACCGGGCCTGGGGCCCGTTGGAAAGACATTTCTGAGGGGTTAACTTGAACTAAAGCACCAAATTAAAGAATAAAGAGAAAATAGAGTGGCCAAGGTGGCTGGTTAGTTTGCCCGTATACAGCGGGCATAGTGGCCGAGTTGGTGGTTAGTTTCCCTAGTGTGGCTCGACAGAGTAGTGATGGTTGATGATTAGAACAGATGTATAGTGCAGTGATATATTATATTGCGGTCAGCCGCATTTTGATCTTGAGGATTTTAGTTTCCTAGCACTATTATGATTGCTCCATTGGACCAAGTGGTGGTAGGACATTATCTCGGTGGTTGAACCCACTGGGAACTCTGTCGGAGTTCTAACACCCCTTGGGTGACCCCCCCCCCCCACAGGTTTGGGTATGGATACAGCGACGAGACGGTTCAGATGCAGACGGCGAGGCATACGACCGGGGCAAGGGCCCAGCGCATAGAGACCTAGAGGGTCTAGCAAGGTATCCCTTTGATTAATTCTTGCGTGCTGACCTTGTATGGTGCGGAATTTCTGTCCAGGAATTTGAATAATTTTATTTGCAAGTTCAGAGATGTAAAGTGTAATGAAGTAATCCTGGTTCACTCTTGTATGCTTGTGCATTTCTGCATTAACTTATTGGTTGTTGAAATGACAGTTTTAAATTTGTAGTGATTTTTAGTACTCTGCTATGAGCTTCCGCCTCCACTTGCTGTGTTATTATGGATGTTCCGTTCCTTTCGGGTAGGAAACGGTCTTACCCGATTGGCGGGTCTGTTGGCGTGCCCGAAACCGTTACAAATTGCGGACTCGCGGCGTGACAACCTCCTTTGCCGCAAGTTTAGCTCCTTATGGGTGAGAGCCGGTACTTGAGGCTCTGATGATGAACACATCGCAGGTGTCCGGTAGAATAAGTCTCCACAACTTAGGACAAACACGACTGCCGCTAGTGTTGGGTTATATATAATTGGATCTAAATAGGGGAAAAAATACACCTAGAGGGGGGTGACTAGGTGTTAAACAATAAACACTCAAAAATCTTTGCGGATAAAACTTAATGCGGGAAAATAAGTACACGCAGAGAATTTTTACGTGGAAAACTCCAAACGGAGTAAAAAAAACCACGGACCGATAACACGGTGAAAATCCACTAGAATTATAACCGTACAAAGGTGATATACCGTACTCACAGACGACTCAACCTTTTTCCATACGCTCTAGTTGATCTCTCCGCTCGCTCCGCAAACGCTCATCGAATCCAACGATCTGCGGCCAACCCGAATCACGACGTCCAACGTCGAGTCCACGACGTCCGACCGAATCCCGTTCCCACCCAGTAGCACGCTTCGAATCCACAACGTACCTCGCTCCGAATCCACGAGAGCGGTTGCACCTTGAATCCACAAGGCCACGCGCGTCCACGCGCCGATTTTGGGAAAATCGTTGTGTTTTTGGGTGGTGATGATGCCGCCGAATACTTAGACTAGAAATAGATTGGAACATACCATCTAAGTATTCATTAGTTTGATTTACTCAAAATCTGAGTTTGGCAAACCTAGAATCAAATTAATAATAAGATGAAGACAAAATTTAGATTAAATCTAGTTTTCCTTTCTCTTCTATGTGGATTTTTCTATTTTCGGTCGTATATTCGCTTTTGGTCGTACCCTAAAAGATGAATTAAAGGGTCTATATATAGGTTAGAAACCGTTGGAAAAGGATAAGAAATCAAAAACTGACATTTCTGGGAATTTTTCAAGACGACGATCCGGATCGGATTTCGTCGATCCGTGATTGCAGTAATGAGACAGACAGTTTCTGAAAAAACAAAGGTTCGGGATCGCGGATCGACGGCTGATCCGGATCGTTCACACAATTCAGCAAAAAACCATGTTCGGGATACGGATCAGAAGGGCTTGGATCCGGATGAAATTGCGTTATGAACTAATACCCTTCGGGATCCGTATCGATTGTCTGATCGGTCCTGAACATGTCCATGTCTACATTGTTTTGATTCTTTATGCAATAGAAATTCATCCAAGTGTTTCTACACTAATAAGAGATTCGGATCACCAAAAATAATTAGTTAAACATACCTGATCCTTTTGAATTCTCTTTTGGAGATTGAGTATATGATCCAACCTCTTATCTTCCATCTTCAAGACTTAACCGAATTTCACGAATACGCCAACTCAAATTCCGTACATATCCCCCCTTTGGCGGTTTCGTGACAAACACAAATCCACTCAAGAAAATTCAAAAAGATATTTTTGTTGATATCACCATACAACAAAATTTACAATGGAGATCCAAATAAAAAGATACATGAGTTAAACTCCTAAAACAGACCTCTAGACTTAGACATCTGTACTTCTGCAAACGGAAATCATTCTTACAAAAAAAAAACGTTTTAGATACCCAAGAATTTTATGTCATCAAAAACCACACACACGATGAAGTTTACTATTGATCTTACCTGACCATTTATACATTCAGAATGTAGTGGCTATAGTTAAAAACCCACATATCTTCTAGGCATTCAAAATCCTAATGGTCACAAAAATGTTAGTCACATCAACTTGTTAGTTATATTACATGCCCAAATAGTAAT
>JAQNDB010007923.1:0-11476 GCA_029204045.2 Tillandsia leiboldiana | reverse complement strand
TTGCACCCGAATTTGCCTTCAAGTTTAAAGCTCGGCGATCCCCGCGCGACTAGGGACTCCGGTAAAACCATCCAGGTAAGACCTAGATGACTCCTCTCGCTCACCATGTAGTTTGGGTCAAAAGGGCCCCGGTCCATGGAATTAGTTCTTGCACCCGAAAATCACTACTACGGGCTAGCTCGGCCGCCGCCGCCTCCCGGCACCGGGGCTCGACCAGCATGCACTAAACCTCTTCTGGGCACCTCCTAGCTGTGCTCACCTCTGGAGCAGGTTGCACCTGTGTTGCTTCAAGGACACCAACCTCGAGCTGGGACTTGTGGGTGGTGCTGCTCCGGCCACTGCTCCGGCCCACGTATTCCGGGCAAGCTAAGGTGAGCCCCGTTGTTACCTGTGACGTCCCTGCTGACACCATGCTTGGCTAACTCTCCGTGTTGGTCACGTATTAATTAAGTTTTAGCATAGTGGCTTGTTGGGCTTAGTGATTGTTGGGCAACTTTGCCTCGGGATCCGTGGCAGTCCAAACTGGTAAGCACGGCCTGGTCTCGCCGTAATGAACACGCTTGAAACTTACGGCGTCAATTTTGGACCCCCGGATTTCAAGAACGAGTCGAAACGGATAATAAAATAGTATAATAATGCTAATTGAAATATACTACGGACCTAATTTGCAAATTAGAACAAAGGCTGACTTTAGACAGTGTTTTCTTACACCACTAGGACACTTTGTTAGAGTCCGTGGTCTCGCTAATCGGAAATTGGATTTGTATTCAATAAAAATCGACGACATTGCTCCTTATTGCATCGCATTACTGTGTGTCTCGGATGGGTTGGTGTGAGTCTAGTACGATTCTAGCCCTTGTTCAGGGCCCAGTTGTTCAGGCCAGCCTCCGGCAGTCTAGCGCGGAGTTCGGGATCGGCCTACATTCAGGTGGGTTTTATTTCCTTGGTTCTAGCATCTAACTCTATATGATGGGGAGGGGGCAATTCTAAGTATACTGGGGTTAAATATTGATGGTGATGGCTTATGCATGTTAATGGGTTTCGTCATAATGTTAGCGTCGGTTTTCGACGGTCGCTTTCCTTTTGATTATACATGATAGCGGGTTACTTTCGATCGCATATGTTACGGTTTTACTTTGAGCATACATGTTGCCCGTTTTATTTTGTTATATATATATGATGCTGACATGATGATGGTTATGGTTACTTGGCTCGAGGCTGTCACACGCGCACCCGCGGGTTTGGCCACCGCAAAGGGTGCGCTTTTCCGGAAAAAAAGTGGTCTATGACCCGTGTATACCCACGAGGTGACGTAGTGGGGCCCCTTATTAGTGGTGGGGTTGAGGCCGAGGTGCGAGCGGTGCGACCCGTAGGTTTAGTGTCCGGCGTGGTCGGGTTTCTGCAGGTACGGTGCGGGCCGTCGGTTTAGCTGTCCGACGTGCCCGGGTATTACAGGATGCAGGTGTACAGGTGCCTTCCTCCTTGGAGAGGATGGTTCGGCTCCAGTTGTCTTCACGGTTTGTTTTACTATATTCTCCTGCTTCACTATTTCTGCGTCACTGACATCCACTTCGTGACAGGGTCCACGGGGAGGAGAGGTAGGCGGTGGTGAGGAGGGACAGGAGCAGCTGGGTCGCTGGGGACCCCTGGACTGATTTATTCTTTTATTCTCGCTTTTCATTACTTTGTAGTAATGTGAGTGGTTCGCGATACCCTCGTGGGGTCGGCATGGATGTCGGTACGGGCTACATTTAGTGCCCCTGGTGAATATTTTTCCCTTTTATTCTATCGGCCATTTAAAATCAAAAAGCAGAAGCCAAGAAAAGATTGCGAAAACCGTTTTAAAATGTAAGTGTCGTGTGGGCACTGGTTTCAAAAACCTGTGGGATTTATGGATTGCGAAGGGGATTTCAAAACTGGTGTCGGGTGGGCACCGCTTTCAAACCTTGTGGATTTATGCTATTTCGAAACTAGCTTTCAAAACGTAAGCGCCGGGTAGGCGCTCTTTCAAAAATGTGGATTTATCCTTTCAAATTGAACGGCCATATGTTCTTCTGTATAGTTTAGAATTGAGGGTTAATGTTGTGATTGATTGGCTGTGTATGTTGGAACGTACTGAACGCTACGCCGTGCAGCACAGGGGAGACTCTGTCCGTTTGCAGAGTGATCCTGTATGTGTGGCGGGTCTGGGCACGTGCGGGGAAGAGGGGTTCTCTCTTAAACAAAAAAAAAATAAAAAAAAAAAAAAAAAAAAAAAATTTCACGTCAACATTCGACCTTTATGAATCGTTTCCGCTCAAAACAAAAACCCCGGGGCGTGACAGATTAAATGGTATCAGAGAGTTCTTTCAATCACAACAGTTAGTGCCGACATCCGTGGACAACCCTCACATGTCTACATACGAATGAAATGGGTAGGGCATAGGACTGTAGAACGTGAGTGACCGAGGGGGGGGGGGGGAATGTTGAGTCCTTTCTCTCACTTTATGGTGTTGTTAGTAGGGTAGTCTAAAGTTGACTCTTGTGATGTGTGACAGACATGGCCCGTACTAGATCATCGGCCGGGGACGCAGAGTCAGTGTCCGACATCCACGGAGATACCACACTTAGCTACGAATGAATGAATTGAATAAGGCATAGAAGCGTAGAACGCGAGTGATCGGGGGAGCGGGGGAAAAGTATATGTCCCGTTTTCTAGATAGTTGGTTAAGTGCTATACTAGCGGAGTCTGAACTGACTTGTGGGGTGTGTGAGTACGGGTTAAGTTTGTTTCTCGTTTTAGCTCGGTTGTCGCGTTTATGTAGTCGTGTTGCTTGGGCTCGTGTAGTAGTGTTGTTGTGGGGGTCTTGGGATTCCCCCTGGGGTTGAGAAAAGAGACCACCGGGGACTAGCAAATCTTGTTCGTTTGGGCTTGATTCTTCCTTTTGTTGAGCGGACCTAGAGCTTAAATACTCCTAGTGGGGAATGTGATCGTTGGT
This sequence comes from Tillandsia leiboldiana, assembly GCA_029204045.2. Taxonomy (NCBI): domain Eukaryota; kingdom Viridiplantae; phylum Streptophyta; class Magnoliopsida; order Poales; family Bromeliaceae; genus Tillandsia; species Tillandsia leiboldiana. Next base: position 8,498 of record JAQNDB010007923.1, on the reverse strand, counting down.
CTGGGGGTACGCAGCTCGGCTCAGTGTATGGTGCTTGGAAGGGCAATAGATTGGGACCGAGCGGTGGGTAGAGTTAATCAGAGTGTCGCACCCCCTTGGGTGCCAAGACGGGAGTAGGACCGTGCTCCCTGGGTTTCGTCGCCAGCTCCCCATGACCAAGGCATAGTCTGGAGGTTTTGGGTTGCGAGTCTGTGATTGTGAAGCAGTACAGATCACGAGGGGCGCAAGGCCAGTGGGAAGCGCAAGTCGGACATGTTTGGCCACTTTTCCCATGTATTGGATTCCTGGCGTATTTAAGTTTCGGGGATGAAACTTCTTTTAAGGTGTGAGTGATGTAGCGCTCGGAAATTCTAGTGTGCTTGCGGGCGAGGAAGCAGATCTAACCTTAGCGATTTGCATGCCGGCGCGTGAATTGCACAGTTTCCGATGCACAAATTCCGCCTTTTCGATCCGATACCTGGGTATTTGGTTAGGAACGAGCCCTAGGTGACTTGCGTTCACGAAGAGAGCGCAGGGTATTGGCATGGGGTTTGGAGCCCAGGTGTGTTTCACACAGTTGAGTCTCGTTGTTTCGGTCATTAGTCGTACGCACTCTGATTTTGGGGATCGTTGTTAGTGCAGGGTTAGCCGCGGCCAGGGTTTCGGCTGTGGGCTTGATGTTTCAATGGGGCCAGAGTGCTCGGATCAGTTACGGGGTTAAGGGTTAAATCACTGTTCTCTTCGTAATCGTCCAGCTGATGGCACACAGCAGTAGATGACTGCTATTGTTGCACTAGCCTCACAGTTTGCTTAGAGGTTGAACAAGTTGCTGACCCTTCAGTGTCCCCGTGTCTTAATTCGTTGGCCTATGGGCCCGATGGTAACCCTGTTTTGGGACGGATGCAAATTGACCCCACCTTTTGCACAGGTTTTGTGGATCGACGTGGACTCGCCTAAGTGTTAGTCATGGCGATGTTTGTGACCACGAGGCGGTAGTAATCCTCGATAAAGGTTATGTTTTGGCACTGAGATTGTGTTGGGAAGTATGTGATATACCTTCTGGTGGGAGTTGCGTCCCCAACTTGTTGTTGGCGACAAACCTTAGTGTTCCGCTGTTCTTTTGGTAAGCGCGTTGGCTACAGGCACGGACGGTCGAAAGAACTGAGGAAATACTTGCCCTATAAAGGAGTACCAGATTGGGTCTAAATTAGTAGCCTTAGAGTTGTAGATACCTTGCGACTGACTTGTAGCCCTCGATTAAACTTTTTGAGCATTTTCATAGAGTACGACTTCAGGCTGTAAGCTCCGGGAATGAAACTTTTAAGTTGTAAGTTTCGGGGACGAAACTTCTTTTAAGTTGTAAGTGATGTAAAACTCAAAATAATTTATTTTAATAAATAGTCTAAAAGTAAATTTTGACCTGGTTTTTGAATTCAAAGACCTATGTTGATTTATCTAGTCAGTTGCCAGTGTGCGAGTTGCACGTTTTACGAGATAAAAGGCTACTTTCCAATCCGAACATGATTGGAAATCCGAGTTGACCGTTGCGATCGTCTCGTCGAACTGAGCGAGATTCATATTCAGCACTTTTCGATCTGACGGTCGGATCTTCCAGAAATCGAAGAAGAAGCGAGTAAATAAACGCAATCATTGTGACAGTGCCTGTGCACAGTGTCACTTAAGTGGCCACTGTAGATGAACAGTAAACCTCAATTTCGGGACTACGGCGGTTGCAACGCTGACTAATTCACTGTTCGGAACCCAACACATGATCAGGTAGTCGTTTTGATCCGTTTCGACGTTCTGAACACAATGGCACTGACGAAAATTCCGTCTGGCGACCCTAAGGCGTCGTGACGCGTGCCGAACTGTATAATTTACAGTATAGGATGGAATTTAAAAATTCTGGGCGAAATTTGAACGAACACAAAGTCGCTACCTGATAGGTTTCGTCGACGGACGCCGTGGGCGGTGTCAGATTTTCAGTTTGACCGTCCGGTTGTCTCGAAAGGCGTGAAATATGGCTAAAATACAGCTTTTTGCACAATGGTCCCTAGATTTGTTGCCTCGGGAAAGCGTGCCACTCATGGGAGAGGGACCTAGATGTGAACAAAAGCCACGGTGAGGGGTCTGAACCCAAAATACCAAGTGTAGAGGGACTACCTTGTAATTGTAGCAAAAACCCTATATAATCTTGCCACTCGAGCTAGGGTTTTCGAAAAACCTCGTGGCCCTCAGCCCTTAGCCGCACACTCCAACAGAACTCTCCTCTCTCTCTCTGCGCACTCCACGCAACCGAAGCTTCGCACCGGCCGCAACCCACGTCGCCGAGAAGAAGAAGATCAAGAATCACCTTGATCGCGGGTGACTTGGAGTGAAGGGTGCTCGGGGGTGTCTTAGTCGATCAATAACTCATCTGAGGACTCCCCTGTGATGCCGCAACCAAGCTGCGTTGGACCAGCCCCCTAGTCGCCGCCGAACGCCGCTGAGTGAGACGACCTCCTCCTTCCAAACTCCGGCGAAGAGAAAGGTTGGAAAGACTTTAAACTTTTGGGTTTTTGATCCTTGAGAAGTCTTCCTGACGTCGAGGGGATCCTCCCTACGCAACCCGAGCCCTCGCCGGTCCCGTTGCCGGCAAAGGCTAGGTTCACCGGAAATTATCGTTTTCCGACGAACTCGGTTTCCGATTTTTCCAACCATTGAACCTCGGATCAGAGCCGTTGATCCTCTTCTCCTCCTTGGTGACTGCTCACTACCGCGCGAAGTTTCAAGATGATCGGGTGAGTGGTTAAGCCGCGCGGAGAAGAAGCCTAGAACCCGGTTTTCTCCACCTTCGGCCGATCACGGCCGTCCGGCGCCGTCGCGGCTTCCGACGCCGGCCCACCTCTGCACACGAGACTCCTGGCATCGGAGTGGAACCTTTGGTCCAAGTTCCACGGCCAGAACCTAGCCGGCGGAATCCGCCATTTAAAGCTCCTCCGAGCTTGCCCGAGCTCCTCCGCCGCGCCACGCCGCCGCCTCCAGTCGCCCGGAAACCACTCAGGTAGGCTCCTCTGATCCTCTAGAGTCTTTCCATCGTGTTGCATGAGGATCCTTGACGTCGGGTTTCTTGCCACCACAGTTGCACACCGAATTTGCCTTCAAGTTTAGCTCCGGCGATCCCCGGCGACTCGGGACTCCGGTAACCATCCAGGTAAGACCTAGATGACCTCCTCTCGCTCCCCATTGTTTTAGGTTGGGTCAAAAGGGCCCCGGGTTCCATGGACTTAATTCTTGCACCCGAAATCACTACTACGGGCTTAGCTCCGGCCGCCGCCGCCTCCGGCCGCCGGGGCTCGACCCCGCATGCACTAAACCTCTTCTGGGACACCTCCTTAGCCTGATGCTCACCTCTGGAGCAGGTCTGCACCTGTGTTGCTTCAAGAACACCCAACCCGAGCTGGGACCTTGTGGGTGGTGCTGCTCCGGCCACTGCTCCGGCCAACCTCCGGCAAGCCTCAGGTGAGCCCCGTTGTACCTGGTCCATGCTGATCACCATGCTCTGGCTAACTCTCCGTGTTGGTCACGTATTAATTAAGTTTTAGCATAGTGGCTTGTTGGGCTTAGTGATTGTTGGGCCAACTTTGCCCTCGGGATCCGTGGCAGTCCAAACTTGTAAGCACGGCCTGGGTCTCGCCGTAATGAACACGCTGAAACTTTGTTAGAGTCCCGTGGACTATCTGTCACGCCCCGGGGTTTGTTTTAGCGGAAACGATTCATAAAGGTCGAATGTTTGACGTGAAATTTTTTTTTTTTTTTTTTTTTTTTTTTTTTTTTTTTTTTTTTTTTTTTGTTTAAGAGCGAACCCCTCTTCCCCGGCACGTGCCGAGACCCGCCACACATACAGGATCACTCTGCAAACGGACAGAGTCTCCCCTGTGCGTGCACGGCGTAGCGTTCAGTACATGTTCCAACATACACAGCCAATCAATCACAACAATTAACCAGCATTCTAAACTAATAACAGAAGACACATATGGCCGGTCAATTTGGAAAGGATAAATCCACAGTTTTGAAAGAGCGCCTACCCGGCGCTTACGTTTTGAAAGCTAGTTTCGAAATTAGCATAAATCCACAAGGTTTTGAAAGCGGTGCCCACCCGACACCAAGTTTTGAAATCCCTTTCGCAATCATAAATCCACAGGGTTTTGAAACCAGTGCCCACACGACACTTACATTTTAAAAACGGTTTTCGCAATCTTTTCTTTGGCTTCTGCCTTTTTGATTTTTAAATGGCCGATAGAAATAAAAGGGAAAAATATTCCACCAGGGGCACTAAATGTAGCCCGTACGACATCCATGCCGACCCCACGAGGGTATCGCGAACCACTCACATAACTACAAAGTAATGAAAAGCGAGAATAAAAGAATAAATACAGTCCAGGGTCCCCAGCGACCCAGCTGCTCCTGTCCCGTCCTCACCACCGCCTACCCTCTCTCCCCGTCTGGACCCTGTCACGAAGTGGGATGTCAGTGACGCAGAAATTGTGAGCAGAGGGAGAATATAGTGAAAACAAACCGTGAAGACAACTGGAGCAACCATCCTCCCAAGGAGGAAAGGCAACCTGTCCACCTGCATCCTGTAATACCCGGGCACGTCGGACAGCTAAACCGACGGCCCGCACCGTACCTGCAGAAACCCGACCACGCCGGACCACTAAACCGACGGGTCGCACCGCTCGCACCTCGGGTCTCAACCCCACCACTAATAAGGGGCCCACTACGTCACCTCGTGGGTATACACGGGTCATAGACCACTTTTCCGGAAAAGCGCACCCTTTGCTGGTGGCCAAACCGCGGGTGCGCGTGTGTCAGCCTCGAGCCAAGTAACCATAACCATCATCATGTCAGCATCATAATATATATAACAAAGTAAAACGGCAACATGTATGCTCAAAGTAAAACCGTAACATATGCGATCGAAAGTAACCCGCTATCATGTATAATCAAAAGGAAGCGACCGTCGGAAAACACGCGCTAAACATTATGACGAAACCCATTAACATGCATAAGCCATCACCCATCAATATTTAACCCCAGTATACTTAGAATTGCCCCCGTCCAATATGATAGAGTTAGATGCTAGAACCAAGGAAATAAAACCCACCTGAATGTAGGCCGATCCCGAACTCCCGCTAGACTGCCGGGAGGCTGGCGCTGAACAACTGGGCCCTGGAACAAGGGCTAGACATCAGTAATAGACTCACACAAACCCATCCCGATGACACAACAGTAATGCGATGCTAATAAGGAGCAATGTCGCGATTTTATTGAATACAAATCCAATTTCGATTAGCGAGAGTCCACGGGACTCTAACAAAGTGTCTAGTGGTTGTAAGAAAACACTGTCTAAAGTCAGCCTGTGTGTCTAATTTGCAATTAGGTCCGTAGTATATTTCAATTCGCATTATTATCCTATTTTATTATCCGTTTCGACTCGTTCTGAAATCCGGGGTCCAAAAATTGACGCCGTAAGTTCAGCGTGTTCATTACGGCGAGACCCAGGCCCGTGCTTAACAAGTTTGGACTGCCACGGATCCCGAGGCAAAGTTGGCCCAACAATCACTAAGCCCACACAAGCCACTATGCTAAAACTTAATTAATACGTGACCAACACGGAGAGTTAGCCAGAGCATGGTGATCAGCATGGACCAGGTACAACGGGGCTCACCTGAGGCTTGCCGGAGGTTGGCCGGAGCAGTGGCCGGAGCAGCACCACCCACAAGGTCCCAGCTCGGGTTGGGTGTTCTTGAAGCAACACAGGTGCAGACCTGCTCCAGAGGTGAGCATCAGCTAAGGAGGTGTCCCAGAAGAGGTTTACTGTTCATCTACAGTGGCCACTTAAGTGACACTGTGCACAGGCACTGTCACAATGATTGCGTTTATTTACTCGCTTCTTCATCGATTTCTGGAAGATCCGACCGTCAGATCGAAAAGTGCTGAATATGAATCTCGCTCAGTTCGACGAGACGATCGCAACGGTCAACTCGGATTTCCAAGATCATGTTCGGATTGGAAAGTAGCCTTTTTATCTCGTAAAACGTGCAACTCGCACACTGGCAACTGACTAGATAAATCAACATAGGTCTTTTGAATTCAAAAACCAGGTCAAAATTTACTTTTAGACTATTTATTAAAATAAATTATTTTGAGTTTTTACATCACTTACAACTTAAAAGAAGTTTCGTCCCCGAAACTTACAACTTAAAAGTTTCATTCCCGGAGCTTAAAGCCTGAAGTCGTACTCTATGAAAATGCTCAAAAAGTTTAATCGAGGGCTACAAGTCAGTCGCAAGGTATCTACAACTCTATGGCTACTAATTTAGACCCAATCTGGTACTCCTCATTATAGGGCAGAGTATTTCCTCAGTTCTTTCGACCGTCCGTTGCCTGTAGCCAACGTGTTTACCAAAAGAACAGCGGAACACTAAAGGTTTATCGCCAACAACAAGTTGGGGACGCAACTCCCACCAGAAGGTATATCACATACTTCCCAACACAATCTCAGTGCCAAAACATAACCTTTATCGAGGATTACTACCGCCTCGTGGTCACAAACATCGCCATGACTAACACTTAGGCGAGTCCACGTCGATCCACAAAACCTGTGCAAAAGGTGGGGGTCAATTTGCATCCGTCCCAAAACAGGGTTACCATCGGGCCCATAGGCCAACGAATTAAGACACGGGGACACTGAAGGGTCAGCAACTTGTCCAACCTCTAAGCAAACTGTGAGGCTAGTGCAACATAGCAGTCATCTACTGCTGTGCCATCAGCTGGACGATTACGAAGAGAACAGTGATTTAACCCTTAACCGCCGTAACTGATCCGAGCACTCTGGCCCCATTGAAACATCAAGCCCACAGCCGAAACCCTGGCCGCGGCTAACCCTGCACTAACAACGATCCCTACCATTTAATCTGTCACGCCCCGGGGGTTTTGTTTTAGCGGAAACGATTCGTAAAAGTTGAATATTTGATGTGTAAATTTTTTTTTTTTTTTTTGTTTTTAAAAGAAGAAACCCCTCTTCCCCGGCACGTGCCCAGACCCGCCACACATACATGGTCACTCTGCAAACGGGCAGAGTCTCCCCTGTACATGCACGGCGTAGCGTTCGGTACATGTTCTAACGTGCGCAACCAATCAATCACAACAATCATACATAACCAACCAGCATTCTAAACTGATAAAAGAAGATCACATGGCCGATCGTTTTGGAAAGGATAAATCCACAAGTTTGAAAGGGCGCCTACCCGGCGCTTACGTCTTGAAAGCTAGTTTTCAAAATCAGCATAAATCCACGAGGTTTGAAAGCGGTGCCACCCGACACCAAGTTTTTAAAGACGGTTTTCGCAATCCTTTCTTTGGCTTCTGCCTTTTTGGTTTTTTAAATGGCCGATAGAAATAAAAGGGAAAAATATTGCACCAGGGGCACTAAATGGTGGCCCCGTACCGACATCCATGCCGACCCCACGAGGGTATCGCGAACCACTCACATAACTACAGAGTATGAAAAGCGAGAATAAAAGAATAAATACAGTCCAGGGTCCCCAGCGACCCAGCTGCTCCTGTCCCGTCCTCACCACCGCCTACCTCTCTCCCCGTCTGGACCCTGTCACGAAGTGGGATGTCAGTGACGCAGAAAAAGTAGGCAGGAGAATATAGTAAAACAAACCGTGAAGACAACTGGAGCAACCATCCCCCCAAGGAGGAAAGGCAACCTGTACACCTGCATCCTGTAATACCCGGGCACGTCGGACAGCTAAACCGACGGCCCGCACCCGTAGCCTGGCAGAAACCCGACCACGCCGGACAACTAAACCGACGGGTCGCACCGCTCGCACCTCGGCGTCTCAACCCCACCACTAATAAGGGGCCCCACTACGTCACCTCGTGGGTATACACGGGTCATAGACCACTTTTCCGGAAAAGCGCACCCTTTGCAGGTGGCCAACCGCGGGTGCCGTGTGACAGCCTCGAGCCAAGTAACCATAACCATCATCATGTCAGCATCATAATATATATACAAAAGCAAAACGGCAACATGTATGCTCAAAGTAAAACCGTAACATATGCGATCGAAAGTAACCCGCTATCATGTATATCCAAAGGAAAACGACCGTCGGAAGACCGACGCTAAACATTATGACGAAACCCAATTAACATGCATAAGCCATCACCCATCAATATTTAACCCCAGTATACTTAGAATTGACCCGTCCAATATGATAGAGTTAGATGCTAGAACCAAGGAAATAAAACCCACCTGAATGAAGGCCGATCCCGAACTCCCGCTAGACTACCGGGAGGCTGGTGCTGAACTGCTGGGCCCTGAAACAGAGACTGTAGTCAGAACTAGACTCACATATACCCGTCCCGACGACACGACAGTAACGGAGTGTTTATACGGGGCAAATTGCCGATTTACCGCACAGGATCTAACTCTCGATCAATGAGGACCTACTGAACTCTAACAAGAT
>JAQNDB010007920.1:0-11485 GCA_029204045.2 Tillandsia leiboldiana | reverse complement strand
TTCTATAGTTTTTTCATTGATTTAATATAGTTTTCTGTTTAACCAGTAACTATAATTCACTCTATTATAAATAGATCTAAATGAACTGTTTCAAGATTATAATTAAATAAATCAAAACTAAAAACAGTTCCACTAAAAAACTATATATAATAAGAAATGAAGAAAATATTACTTGCTGCACTTATACTTGCTTTATCTCTTGGATAAGTATCTTGGATAGCACTTAAAAGAAAAACTTTTTTAAATTACTCAAAAAGATACAATAAAAAATATGTATCACTGAAGAAAGTCTATTTAGATTCTCAGTTAACAAAGATAACTTGAAAAGCATTGATGAACAAATAAAAGAAATAAACGTGCTGTTTTGCTGAAAATAATTTTCAGATCTTACTAATGAGAATTCTTAGCAAATACACTGGTGGTAAAATCTTCCAACTAATATCATTGATTAACGTGAAAGAGAAGAAAATGATGAAGATACTCACGAAAGAACTTATAAGCTTTACCTGCATCACTGATTTGAGAGAAACTGAAGGTGTTTACCAATTAGATACTAAGGTAGTTGTGGTTCATGTTGGGCCTTTGCATCTGTTGCAACAATTGAATATGCTCATTGGAAAAAATACAAACACAACTGTTGATTTATCAGAATAACATTTAGTTGACTGTGCTTATACTAACAAGACTGGTTGCAATGGAGGTTGGATGTATGATGCTTATGCTTACATTGCTAAGAGTGGTGGTCTTGCATATGAATCTGATTATGCCTACACATACAAATATAGTGGTAGCTGTTTATCCGCACAGTCAAGGATGCCCCAAAAGTTAAATTAAATAAACCAAATCATATATCTGGTAGGCTCTAGTGATAACTCAATAAAACTGCTCTCAACATGTTGGTGTATTTATCAGTTTGTGTTGATGCTACTTGGTGGTAAAGTTATAAATCTGGTATCTTTTAAGATTATACTTTCATAGACTAAACTAAAAGTCCACAATGCACTCATGCTGTTGCAATTGTTGGATATGGTACTGAAAATAATATTCCATATTATATCATCAGAAACAGTTGGGATACCTGGTGGGTGAAAAATGTTATATGAGAATGGATGCAAGAAGATACCGAAAATAAGAATACATACAGTGGTTTAATGCCCACATATACTTTCTAACCTGTTTTATTGTGAAATAAATAAACATATTTAATAACAATATTGTTAAATGTACTAATTAATTCATATATAGTTTATGTGGCATTATATTATCAAAAACTTAATAATTATTTAAATTTTTTCTATTCATATTTAAATAAAGTGAACAAAATATTATTAGAAAAAAAATATCAAATATAATAATCATGATAGACTTAAAAAGTTTGGAAAATTTTATTAGTTTTACAAAATTTATATCAGATTTCTTAAATATTAGAAATTAATATATTCAACCCGCTTATTATAGCATTTAATTTATATATTTAGTCATTCTGATACTTTTATTATACTTTATTTTTTACTTGAATTAAATTATATTGATTATTATTAAGATATTTACTGAATTTATTATTTATTCATATTGTTTTTTGACAATTTAAACTATAAAAGATCTTGGTTGTAGTATAAACTTTTATATTCAAAATTAAACATCAATTTTCTATTTACTCATATTCTTATTTTATAGTCCATCCTGAATTAAATTAGGAAATATATTGTAAATAAATTTTTATAAAATGTATTAATTAAATTTAGATAATATTATGTATCAGTACTATTTATAAAGCCATTCTATAATATACAATATTGATTACTATACTACTATATAAATAAATATATTAAAAATAAATTTTTTTTTGAGTATATAAAAATCTACCAAGATCTAGAGGATTATAAAATTTAAAATATGCGACCTTTGATTTATTTACTATAACTTATTTTCATTATTTATTTTATCATATTATAAATTTTCAATAGAATCTAATTAAAATACTATTATAGTTGTAGAAAAGTTATTATTTCATATATGTTGGTATAGCAACTCAAATATTCTTATGTAATTAAATATATTATATTCATATCAATGAATTAATAATCCAATTAAAGAGATAAGTAAATAATTTATAATTGGATTAAATATAAATGAAAATATAGAAATTAAGATTAATAATAATTTTATTTAAATCATATTTCTTTTTATTTTTCATATTTTTAACCAATATATATTTCTAATTAACAAATACTTTAATTAATAATTATAAATCTAATTCCTCTTTCATTTTCATCTATGCTCATCAAAATCCCATCATTTTATTTATTCAGAAAAAATTCTATATTATTTTAAAATTAATTATTACATCAATTATTTTATCAATTCACACATTCATTTTATTTAAATATTATATTCAATATATTAATCAATTTTATTTTTCGTAGTGCATTTAATTTTTAATTTTCTTAAAAATTTTCAATTTACAAAAAATATTTAAGATTAAATTTTGAGATCAATTAACTTTAATAAAGTAATAATTTCAATTCATATACATTATCTAATTTACATTTATTTTTTCATTATAATTTAATTTTATTCTTCACATTTATTATATTTAAATATTTCTAATTTAAATTTATTTTTACTTTTTATAATATTTCATTATTTAATACAGAAATTGAGTGTATAGATTTCTAAGTAGGTTATCAATGTTGATCAAATTCATGGTTCATTATTTAATAAAAAAGGAAAATTTAATTAATATTATTTAATTACTCTTCATATAAATATACAGTATCATTAATAAAATATAATCAATTTATTTTTATAATTTTTTTTCTATATTTTTACATGATACTAAATCTCTTTTTTTATATTTTATTCTTCTGTAAGATATCAAAATATAATATAACAACTTTCTTTGCTTTTATGAAATATTTTTTATTTTTTCATCTATTAATTATCTAGTATCTATTTTATTTTAAAAAAATAGTTTTTCAAATAAAAATAGTAAATAAACAAACTATTTATTTTCATTTTAAATTAATTGTTTTTTTTAATAATATTTAATTCAATATTTTTTATTCTAAATTAATTATATAACTTTAAAAATATCTTCTAAATAAATTACTCTAGTTGAAGAGCTAAAGAATTGAGATTTGTGCATTGTTAAAATTTCTGACCCTAATTATTTAGCACCATCTGCTCCAATGTAATTATTTCTTTATTTTGATTGAAAAATGAGAATAATGTATTAAAAAAGGAAAATACATAAATATCTAATAAATATTTATTAAAATTGGTCTAAACCTATTACAGCAAATGAAGAGTTAAAGAAGTAAGATTTGTACACTTTGCAATTCCTAATCCTAATTTTTAAGCACCTTCTGCTCCAATTTAGTTCTTTCTTTTATTTATTTGAGCAATGAGATGAAAAAAATCAAAAGAAAATAAAATAAAATTTTTATAAATATATATTAAAATAGGTTCTAAAAAAATAACCTGAGATCAAGAGTTAAAAAAGTGAGATTAGCGTATTTCGCAATTTCTGATCCTAATTTTTAAGCACCTTATGCACAAAGCTAATTATCACTATTATTTATTAAAGTATAAGGGTGAAAGGATTAAAAAAAGAAAAATTAAATTTCAAATAAATATTTTAAATCAGGTTCTAAATATATTACAAAAGTTGAAGAGATAAAGAAGTAAGATTTGTACATTTTGCAATTTCTGATCCTAATTTTTAAGCACCTTCTGCTCCAATTTAACTCTCTATTTTATTTGATTGAGTTAGGTGAATGGATTAAAAAAAAATAAAATAGAAAAATTATAAATATTTATTCACTCTAGTTTAAGAGTTAAAGAAGTGAGATTTGTACATTTTGCAATTTCTGATCCTATTTTTAAGCACCTTCTGCTCCAATTTAATCATTACTTTTATTTGATTTGATGATGATTTGATGATGAAATAAAAAAATTATTTAAAAAAATAAAATAAAAATATAATAAATAAATATTCATTAAAATAGATTCTTAAAAATAAATTACTAAGAAGTTAAAGATAATTTTGATCCTATTTTTATAGACCTCTTGCTCTCATTTAAGCTTTGCTTTTATTAAATTGAGTTATGAGATGAAAGTTTAAAAATAGAATAAGAAATAAAAAAAAAATCTGATAAATATTTATTAGAATAAGAGTAATAAATTACCTAAATTAAAGTTTTAAAATAGTTAGATTTTTACATTTTGCAATCTCTGATACTAACATTTTAGCACCTTCTGATCCAAGTTAATTCTAGCTTTTATTTGATTGAATTATATAATAAATTAAAATAAAATAAAAATCTAATAATATTTATTAAAGCAGATCCTAAAAAATTACTAAAGTTTAAGAGTTAAAGAAGTGAGATTAGGACATTTGCAATTTCTAATCCGATAATTTAAGCACTTTCTGCATTAAGTTAATTCTTGCTTTTATTTGATTAAATTAAAATAAATAAATGAATTAAAAAGAAAAATAAAATAAAAATCTAATAATTTTATTAAAACAAATCTAATAAATGACATAATTTGAAGATTTAAAGAAATTATTTCTTAAAATTTTTTTTATTATTTGTAATATTTATATGGGATTTTAAGTCTATTATTAATCAAAATTTTCAATTTCCATTTATTAGACTATAGTTTCATTTTATTAGATATTGTTAATTCTATCCTGATTTATTCTTAGATTTTAATATTGATTCATTATTAATAAAATGTAATTTAATCAAGTTAAGTTTTTAATAAGTACTTTCAAGACAAAAATTCAAAGAATTGATCAACTTAATAATACATTATAAACACCAAATTAAATAAATTATGTCCCTAAATAATATGAATATATAAAACTTGACAATGAAATGATAGACATTTTAATTTAATAGATAAACCTAAAAATTATGAAAAAATAAAAGAAATATTTATGAAATAGCTAAAGAGAATTAAATATTTCTATATTTTATGATATTTAAAATCCAAATATTTTAAAAAGAATTAACATGTATAATTTTATTTGATAAATGCATATATTGATAAACACGGTGAATTGGAAATATCAATAGATTATTAGAAGGATATTCAATTTTTTATATTATTTTGATTAATATAAAATTCTTATGATCTAAAATCTTTAAAGATGGATCATGTTTTAAGAAATATATTTGAGATGAAAATGAATTGTCTGATTTTCTCAATACTTAGTATTAAGAATACTCAATATCTATAAATTAGGAATCTTTTTAATTCTTTTATCAAAAAAAGATTTACTAATAAAATTGCTCGTGCTACTTATATAAATTTACCATCATTTCTAATTTATGAATTATTAAGAATATTGATAGATTATTTAATATAAAATGAAAAAGATAATATATGTATTAATATTTTTTAAATATTGGTTTATTATACCGAATTTGAAAGTTATGATAAATAAATGATCAGATGATTATTATAAGTGAAAATTACCTGTATAAATTTTTGAAATAAAAAACTTAAGAAAACTCATCTAATTGAATGAATAAATACTCAAAAACTTTGTTACTTTTAAATTTAATAATGTTGAATATTTGATTTCAATATAAATAAAAAGAACTTGACTTTCTTCTTGTATAGATTATTAATCTTAGAAATAAGAAGAAATAGTAGTAATATCTATTTTAGGGTCAAAAATAAAATAATTTAATGAAGAAAAATCAATTGATATCAAATTTCAAAAGATAAATAAAGAATGTTTTTTCCAGTGATTAATGTAGATAATTAAAGTGGCTTCTTGGAAAAAATATTAAATTTAATATAAGTTAGTCACAAATTTTGTAATGAATATATTGATATAATTGATCATATAAATTAATAACCAATATTAAATTTAATAACAAATCTTTAACTTATTACAGAATAATTTCAAGAAATTAATTCAACTTTTGAAAATTAATATATTTAAATTGAGTACAAATTAAGAAAATAATTTACTAATTTTAAATTATTTTAGAATTAATTAATAATAAAAGAGAGATAAGAATATTTAATTGAATAAAATAATTTTATTGAATAAAATAAATATTTTATCTCTAATTTATTATAGATTTGGTAAGCCTATAAAATTGAGAGATGAAATTAATTATGAAAGAATTGAATATAAATTATTTTTTATTTACGTTATGATTGGAAATCTGAAGTAAGATAATTTTTGTATGATTCTTTTCGTGAGAGAATTGGAGTTGACAATTGCCTCATAAATGGATATGAAACATATGAATAATGACAATAAATGTTGAATAAAAGAATTTAATTTAGATAGTAAGGTCATAAGAAATATGATAAAAAGAAAAAAATACTTAACATTTATTGAATTAAATAAAATAATTATCTGTTATTATTATTACTATTCTATATTACAGTTTCTAACTTTAATTAATATTGACATAACTAATTAATCATAATTTTGAATACAATTAAATAATCATTTATATTATATTTTTAATTTTATTTATATATTATTCATATTTCAATCATTTATAATATATTTATTTATTTCAATCATTATAATAATTTTATTTCAATTGGAGTAACATATTTTTTCAATTTATTAATATGCACTTTCAATAACAACATTCATAATAAATTTATTTGATATATTTAATATTAATTTATTAATAGTATTCATTATCATGTTTACAATTAAATAGAAGATAATAATGAATATCTTAATTTAAAAAGTATGAATTTAATTAATATTATATGTAACATTATTTTAAAAATTTATTTTTTTAAGATTCTATTTATTAATTTGTTTGTTTTTACAATTAAAGGAGAAATGATTATCCATTTCGAAGATATTCAAGTAGATTCAATAATTAATTATTTTACAATTCTAATTTTTCACACATATCAAAATTATGTGCTAGAATAAACATTTCAATTAATTTTATATTTTAATCAAATTCATTAATCTAAACTATAAATTTAATTAAACAAACCCTACTTTACAGTCAAGGTCTATAAATAATTTCTTCTTGGAATGTTCTTGTGAGGTCATTTTTAGGTGTTTGTAAATAATTTTTTTGATAAAATTTTAAATCATCTGCATCATTATATTATATTTAATATTTTCTTTATTTATTAAATATTTTTTGATTTAGTTATCAATTTATTATTGAAGTTTTACAATTTATTTATTGAGTTATTTTAATTTTTTTTTTCTCCTTAATATTCATCTTTATTTTTAACTTCATTAAAGTAACTTATGATATGCTTTTTATCTTTATTTGTATTATAATATTTCAGAGTTTAACTATTTGTATTATTTATTTTAAGACACAGACGAAGGCGAATTAAGAAAAAAAATAAATTTCAAAAAACAAAATTTATGTAATTTAGTTTTTCTCTTCTTTTTTTATTATGATTAAATTTATACATTGTTCTTAGTTTTTCTGTAAGCTATATTTTTAGTTTTATTTAAAGTTTATACCATATAATTATGAATATTGATTTAAATCTCTTCAAATTTAATATTCTTAGGGATCACTTATTTTACAATGCTCAAGTTTTATTCAATCGAATCATTTTTATTTTAAATATTTTATGTTTGTTATTTTAGTTGTATTATTTTTTTGAACATTATTTGAAGTTTTTCCTATTTTTCTTTAATC
This sequence comes from Tillandsia leiboldiana, assembly GCA_029204045.2. Lineage (NCBI taxonomy): Eukaryota > Viridiplantae > Streptophyta > Magnoliopsida > Poales > Bromeliaceae > Tillandsia > Tillandsia leiboldiana. The sequence continues at coordinate 3,815 of JAQNDB010007920.1, read as the reverse complement.
AAATGATCAATTTTTTAAACTTTTTCCTCTTTTGTAAAAATTAACTTTAACTTATTGATTTATAAATTATTTGATACAAAATCAATTCAAATAAATACACTTAAAAGAAAATGTAGGAATTTTATTATAATTATATGTTGTATTCATATATTTTAGATAGAAAGATTTAGCATCCAAGAATTTTAAACATTTCAATAATATATGATATTTATTATATAATTTATAATAATGGATTAATTTATTTAAAAAAATGTAACATAAAAAGAAGAATGACTTTATAAAGGAAAATTAATGAATTTTGATAACAAGGAATTTTTGTAATTACAAATAAATTTAAATTTTAATTACTTTTGAATTCAAAAATAATCATGAATTTAATGTTACAGTATTTTTTGTTAATTAATAAAATATTCTCGATGGGTAAATAAAACCAAATTTATCATTTCTATTATAAATATGATTTTTCTTGAGAGGTTTTTTTTTAAAACAATAGAATAGAATTAGAGTATCAATAAACAACCAAAATAATATATTAAATATAGTGTTTGCCATTTATCTAATAACCAATGTTCTAAGATAAATAGGTTATATATTTTTTTTTTTGAATTAAAAATAAATTTTATTAACTAAAAAATTTCTCAGCATATAAATTTTATATATTTATTGTATGCTTAGTAATAAATGTAAATAAATATTTTCAATTTAGTTTTTATTGACCATAATTTCTAAGAAAATGATTAATAATTTATTCATAATAAACAAACTATTCATGTATTTATTAATTTCGAATTTTATGAATTCCATCTAAAATTAATAATTATCTACTTTCTATTTTATTTTAAACAGTTTAGGCTATTGATCTATTAAAATACAGCCACATTTGAACCTATAAATAAAAAACCTCTTTGGTTATGTAAACTTGTATTATTGTGTTTAAATTGGCTCTATGGATTTTATAAAGTTTTTCTATTTTTATGTCTTATTTTGAAAAGCATTCATAATTATTTATAAATAGATTTTAATTTTAAATATCTTATATTTGATAAGAAAATATAAATTCATATTCAAAAAATTTTGGATTTCCATGAAAATTATTTTATCGATGATTATACCAATAAAAATTTAAATTTTATTGTTATTATTTTAGATCAATATAATTATTTAATTAGAATAAATTTTAATAAAAACTTTACAGAAAAATTTATATTCAATGAATTTAGAAAGTAATTTCAATTTAGTAAAATACTTTTAAAAATGTAGTTAGTATAATGATATCTCAAACTAAAAAAAAGTTCAGATGTTACTAATAAATCAATTTTCTCTATAAGTGCTTATATATTTATTTTTATTTTAGGCTTATCTACTATATTATGATTTTATACATTATTATAATAAATTCAAATAAAACATTATCAGAATTATTCATATTTTATGAATTATGATTGTAATCTCACTAACATTTTGCAAATTAATTTAAAAGTATATTAAGCAAAATAAATATCTTTCTTTAATGATAAAATTATATATGACGAACTAATTAAACTTTTAGGAAAAGTTTTTTTTTATTTTACACTTTTAGATTTTGTAAGAACTGTATGATATAAACTTGTGTATTTACTTAATGGACTATCTAAATAGTATTTTTAACATTATAGCTTTCATATTCAAATAACTCTTAAGTAAATATTTGAAATATTTATTTTAACTATTTTGACATTCTGTAAAATAAATTGATTTTATTTTTATACTAAATGTTATTTAATTGACTATTTTTACAATTTGATAATTCACAAAAAATTAACTAGAACTTTTCCTTCTTTGTTCCTCTACTGAAAATGAATTTAAATTGATTTTCTTTATTAATTTACTCAGTTTAATGTACTCTATTATTATTTTCTGAACAAAGAAAATTCAAATTTAAAAAAGATATATTTAAGAGTATTCCAATTTAACATGAATTCAGGTTATTATTGTTGTAAAAAATTAATTTTATTTGTCGATTGTTTTAAACCTATATTTTATTCCTATTTCATCATTAAATTTCTTTATAACAATCCGTATCTGTAACAAGTGTTAAATTACCTAGTGACATAATTTATTATAGCATTCGACCATAATAAATACACTATTTACTGCAACTAATCAAACAAAGAGAATTTTATAATTAAGTATATAAATCAATAAATTTCAGTCATTTAATAAATAAAAAAATAAATCATATAATTCAATAGAATTATAATATTACATAGTTTCTATGGGAAGATTTGAATTTTTACCTGAATATCAAGTTTTATGATATTTCCAATTACATAAACAAATAAACATAGATTTTGAAAATGTTATAGTAAATATGAAAGTGAAATTATTTTAATTTAAAAATAGCATGTGAGTGATCATTATTTTATTCATTTATATTTAAAAACAATATTTTCTAAAATATATCATATTAAATATATATTTTAAATGAATATTAAACAAATATTACATAAAAACAAGTATGGAATTTCATTGTTCAAATCTTAAAATTTAAACTTAAAATTAAAAAAAATAAATAAATAATTAAAGTAATAAAATCTGAAATAAAAAAATATGTTTTCAAAGTCTATTATCATTTAATTGTTGCTTGCATTCATGTGTAGTGCTTACTCCTAAGGACTTGCTGAATCAACTCAATTTATCAGTGTAGAGGGTCTCACTACATACAATAAATGGAGATTCTAAAACAAAAGAAGCTTTCTTAATGAAGATGAAAAGATATTCAGATAGCTCATTTTTCTTGATAATCTTTAAAAAATTAACAAACACAACTCTGATCCTAATAAAACTTATGCAGTTGGTTTAAATTAATTTTCTGATATGACTGAAGAAGAATTTGTTTCAAGAATGCTCAACAGAAGAGAATCAGAATCAAGTGGAGATATATTGAAAGTGATGATATACGCAAATTAACTTCTGATTCTTCTTCTACTTTAAAACAACTAAACCAGTTGATTGGAGAACTAAAGGTGCACTTACAGAAGTCAAACACCAAGGGGATTGTGGCTCAGACTGGGCTTTTGTATCATCTGCTCTTATGGAATCATACAACAAAATCAAGAATGGAGTCCTTATCAACTTTTCTCCTCAATAGCTTATTGATTGTGTCATTCCTGCAAATGGATACGATAATAATGGTTGTCATGGTGGATTTTCTCAATTAGCTCTCAAATATGCTATTAATTTTGGTATTTTATAAGAAACTGAATATCCTTATAAGGCTGTCTAAGGAGAATGCTAAATTACAACTCCTACAACTGGATATAAGCCTTAAACAATGAAGAAAGTCTCAAATCTGTTTATGATTAAAAAGTGCTTTGAAAAATCTCCTGTATCAGTTCTTGTTGAGGGAACTAGATTTATATCTTACAAATCTGGTATTTATAATAATTGTTCTCCAAATTATATTCTCAATCATTCTGTTTTAGCTGTAGGATATGACGCTAATGAAAATTGGATCATCAGGAACTCTTGGGGTCCTGGTTGGGGTGAAGGTGGTTATATGACACTTGCTACTGGAGATACCTGTGTATTCTTCAAGATATGTATACTCTTACATCATGATTTAAAAATAAATTTTTCATTGTTAATTTTATTAAAAGTTAAAATAAAAAATTATATTATCTTTATATAGTAATGTATGACTGTAAAGTATGTATCTGAGGATAATTTTTGTTTGAAGAGATCATTTGTTCAATAAAAAATGAATAAATAAGTAAATATAAACACAAAATATCATTTTTATGCAGAATCCTTAATTATTATATAATTTTCTCATT